>PGWS01036270.1:0-23657 GCA_002896235.1 Cicer reticulatum | reverse complement strand
TTTATAAAATACATAAAGTGTACTTTAAAATTATGGGTCTTACACATCCTGTATAGTCAGTTCAGAATAACCAACTACACTGCATATGCTATCTTTTGGATACCATAAGCCAACATTGGTTGTTCCTTTCAAATATTTCAAAATTCTCTTTACTGCTACAAGATGTGATTCTTTAGGATCTGCCTGAAATCTTGCAAACAAACAGACACTAAACATAATATCTGGCCAGCTGGCCGTTAGATATAAAAGAGACCCAATCATACCTCGATATTTTGATATATCTATTGAAATACCAAATTCATCTTTATCTACATAGGTTCCGAAACCCATAGGAGTTGCACTTTCTTTGCAATTTTCCATCTCAAACCTTTTTAACAATTTCTTGCAATATTTTGCTTGATTTATGAAGATTCCATTCTTGAGTTGCTTGACGTGGAGTCCAAGAAAATAATTTAACTTTCCTATCATAGATATTTTAAATTCTCTTTGCATCATTAATGACAATTCTTCACATATTTCATTATTGGTTGATCCAAATATGATATCATCAACGTAGATTTGAACCAGTAAAGTGTGATCATTAGTTCTTTTAATGAATAATGTCGTATCAACTTTACCCTCCTCCGTTCACATAAGAAGTTACTTAGCCTATCATACCAAGCTCTTGGAGCTTTCAAACCGTAAAGAGCTTTCTTTAATTTGAAAACACGTGAAGGATTATTGAAGTCTTCAAAGTTGGGTGGTTATTTGAAAAATACTTCTTCATTAATGTAGCCATTGAGGAAAACACTCTTGACATCCATTTGAAACAATTCAAAATTCATAGAACAAGCATAAGCAAGTAATAACCAGATTGCTTCTAACCTTGCTACCGGAGCAAATGTTTCATCAAAGTCAATCCCTTATTCTTGATTGTATTCTTGAGCAACCAATCTTGCCTTGTTTCGAAAAACTATACCATTTGCATCTAGTTTATTTTTAAACACCCATTTGGTACCAATGATGTGTTTATTTCCAAGATTAGGGACAAGTTCCCATACTTTGCTTCTTTCAAATTGATTTAGTTCTTCTTGCATGACAAGTATCCATTGATCATCTTTAAGTGCTTCCCTAATCTTAGAGGGTTCTATTTGAGAAAAAAATCCCATATTCAAGCAAACATCTTCGAGTTTGAGCCTTGTTGTCACTCTTTTGTTGATATCACCTATAATATTGTCAATGGGGTGATCTCTATGGGTTCTCCATTTCTTAGGAAAATTATCATTTTGATCTTGCTTCTCAATGCTGACTTCATTCTCTTGAGTTAGTTGATCATCTTGATTTTCTTTGCTTGTATCATCACTTATAAAATCATCATCATCATAAGATATAATTTTTTCCTCTTTCAGGGGGTTAGGTTCATCAAATGATACATGCATAGATTCTTCAAATAACAAAATTATCTTATGGAAAATTCTACAAGCTTTACTAGATAATGAGTAACCAATAAAGATACCTTCCTCAGCTTTTTCATCGAATTTTCCAAGGTTATCCTTACCATTGTTCAGCACAAAACACTTGCATCCAAAAATATGAAAGTGAGAGATATTGGTTTTCCTACCTTTTTAGAGTTCGTATGGAGTCTTCTTTAATATTGGTCGAATTAGAACTCGATTGGATACATAACAAGTTGTACTTACATCATCTGCCTAATAATATTTTGGTAAACTTGAGTCACTTAGTGTAACACCCCGAATTTTGACAGCGCGAGTGTATTTTTTTTTTTAAAACAAAGAAATAAAACAAAGAAATACTTTTGGATAAATATTTTAGTCGTAACATAACGACAAAGTCAACAAATATTTACAAACAGCAGAATAATTTTTGAAATAAAAATCCAAAGTGTTCGAACATCAAAATACACAGGGGCTATGAGGCTTATCAAACATAGCTCATACCCCTGAGGTATTCTTGGCATACCTGTACAAAAGCACTGCCCCAAGAATTTTAACTCCCCCCTCACGTCACATCAAAAGTGGTACATGGACCCATCAAAATAAAAGTCATCAATTAGTTTAAGCATAGATACAATCTTCCAAAATGAAATAAATACAATCACAAAAAAAAGTCATATAGTCCTTATACAACCACCTAATCTGATCATGCTACAAAACTACACAACCCGGGCGATCTCCACGCTCCCCGCAAGATCCTCCTGACACAACTTCGGTCATGTATGACTAACTACTTTTTCATCTCCAGGGTACTGACCGGTAGGATGATCCTGGTTCTTATCTGAGGGCAAATCCTAGATTTCCACAATTAATTGTAAAGGTCACCAACCAAATTAACAAATATCACATAACAAAATTCTTAATATTTTCAAATGCTCAAAAAAACCTTTCGTCTTAGCGTACTCCTCTAAAGGTTTTCATATGTCCAAAAATGCAAATAAACAATGTTGAAAAATGAAGTTTTGACAACTGCATTGTCATAGCCGAATACAATTGAGAAATGAGATTTTCAATTCTAAAATGGCTCTGAATCAATCAACACTTCAAACATTAATATTATCAATTATGAACAATAATTAACACCAAATTAATCTCCACAAATTCACACCTCAATCACACATCGAATATTCATTAATCAATTATAAACACATAATACATCAAAACTAATCAACCCAACTTCACACCTCAAAGCAATTACGGCAAATCACAACAACAACCGAATATTATATACAATCATCATAGTATAACAAACATGACTCGCGTGCAAGCACCCTAATGCAATGCGTATATGTCAAAATGCATGATTTTGGAATTCCAGACCAAAATCCTCCTCGAGGGGAGTAAATCATAATTGTACAGCCTCTCACAGACCATTACTAATTATCGATGTGCAATCTCTCACGGATCAGCACGATTTACTAGCGTGCAGTCTCTCACAGACCAGCACGACATACAAGAGTGCAGTCGCTCACAGACTAGCACAATTTTCTAGAGTGCAATCGCTCACAGATCAGCACATTCTATAGTGCAATCTCTCACAGGTCAGCACGACGCAACAATCCCCGCAAGGATAAGATGAACCAACAATTCACATGCATTCATCCTGTGCCCATCACGGTCACCAACTATCACCATGCCCACGCGGTCACCATGTACTATAAATGCATGAGCATACTCTGACTCTTTACCACCATCATTAAGTAAATGCAACTATTAAAAGATTCTCCATTTTAATACTCATTTAACACTAATGATTTTCATATACAACACAGAGCATACTCAAACATAATTATTCCACATAATTTTAATTTCCACAAACACACATAAATCACACTCCCAAATCCAATCCACACATAAATTGAATTAAATTCATTTTCCACCAATCACACATAAACTTCCTCTAAAAAAATTCATAATATTAATTATGAAACATTAATTTCACCAAACATGAATCACCAAAATTTCCAAACATTAATCAACCCATATCAATCTCCAAAATTTTCAACCATAAAACCACCACAACAACATTAATAATCAGAGTTCTCCCACTGCTAACTCGGTGCCAACGTCTCATTCCCTTCGAGACTCAAGGAGCTAACTACATACACATAAAATTTATAACCATTTTCACAATAAATTAATCCACACACAACAAAAATTCCTAAAATTAAATCTTTCTCACACACCAAACTTTTAAAACCCAAATAATCTATATTATTTAGTTAAAACTAAAAATATAAATATGTCAAATTTCACATACACATACTCGACTATTAAAGCACATAATTTTTGAGTTAATAAAATACTCTAAACCCCCTTTTTTTTTTTTTTTCTCTTTTTTTAAACTCAATCAAAGAATAATTAAAAGAGTAACATTTTAAACTCTAAGGATTGTTAATTTCAATATATCTTTTTGCTCAAACTCTTTAACTTAGTTAAAAATTTGAATTTTTTCACAACTTTAACAACTCTAAATTTTTCGTAAAATTTTCAACTTCAGTTCAAACTCATTATTTGAAAATAACTCATTACGTAACTCAAACACATCAAATTTAATTACCGCCAATTCACACAAATTCAATCAATTCAATTCCATAACACATATATAGCACCTCAATTAAATTTCAACAATTCAAACATAACTCACCCAATTTCAAAACTCCATATTTTACACATAAACCACCACATTTCATCAATTCATTTTTCTACAAAATCCACAAATAATCACATCTCAAAATTCATAATAATAATTATGAACAATAAATCTCACCAAACTTGAATCACCACAAACCACACCTCAAATTTAAATTCCACTAAATTACACATAATCACATTAAATTAATTTTTCACAAAATCACACCTCAAATACATCAAATTTCTTTTCCACAAAATCACAAATAATGTCCTAAATACAAACTAAATGTTTGGAAGAAGCCCTTACCTTAACGGTAGCTTTAACAAGCGATTACGGCACCGCGATTAATTCCGGTAAAATGTAAGTTTGTGACGTCACTTCCAAAGTTGGCTCACTAGCACCGTAGCATGGAGATGAGAAACTTTCCCTTCTGTCACTTCTCGAATGGAAGCTTAAATCTAGTAGATTAATGGAGTTTTACATTTGAGTTTTGTTTGAAAAAAAACACTAACATAACTTGTTTTCTTTTTGAAACAGAGGAAGAGAAAGGGGAAGATGGGGCTGACGTGAAAAGGGAATTGGAAATTGCTTCCTTTCTTCCTTTCTTAAGTATATATATATATAAAATATATATTAAAATAATAATAATATATTATAATAATACTAATAATAAATATCTTAACAAATATCTAGATATTTTATAAAATTATCATTACGTATGTCACTTCACATCACAGATCACTTTTTCAGAAAAATATCTACTCTCGCCGTTAATTCATGGGCAGATGAATTTTTTTGAAAAATGCTGCATCTCAGAATTTTTTTTCTTACTACAAGATTCACTGTAATTAAATAAAATTATTCATCGACGAATAATTTTAATCGGTCTCCAAAAGATATTTTTGGCATTTAAACTCACAAAATGCCATAAAATCGGCTAAAAGGCCTCATAAATTCAACACAAAATTCTCCAAAATACATAAATTAGAAATTTAAAATTAAGGGTCTTACATTACTACCCTCCAAAAAGAAGTTTCGTCCTCAAAACTTAAAGTACGAGTAACAATCCACACTAGGTTTGTACTCAAATTCAACTTACAAGTCCCAACTTGTTTCACCCGACTCACTCGAAGAAAGTGTTGCCTACCCCTTTTCATAGGGTGCTTAATAACTCTATACATTACCATAGCCGGAAAGACTCGCCTGTTCCATTCAACATGATTTTGTTTACTATCAACAAGAGATTAAGGATGATCAGTTCCTCAATTTGTCAATAAGTAGCCAACAACCATGATGGTGGCTTAGACTATCTTAACCGAACTGTAATAGCGCTCTTTGCGACTTGCACTTAAGGTTATTCTAATGCACAAGCGGTCAAACAATCTCCTCAAGGTCCACTGTGTTTTTTCTTATTTTCCTATAACTTTGATCTTATCGACGAAGTACAATCGCCCATAGCTATGTCACATAGCCTCATATACATCCACTTGGTACCAAACTGGAACATTGAGTATGACATCAACACACAGAGCACAAAACAATCATTACCGCTGATAACTCCCTAGTTTCTCCATTGCCCACATATCCTCAATTTCATTAGTCGCACAACTACATCAAACCACAATGTCTTTATCAAAATGTTGGTATAATTATAACTATAATAATTACATCCCAACATCTAGTTGATGATCAAAGTTTCCTCAAATATTTTCGGCAACATGCCAGAACGATATCACCTACAACATACAAACTTCCTTTATGTTAAGTGTTTCGTTTCAAGAGTCACGTCTCCAAAAAAAAATCCAACTTGAATTTCATTCCTGATTAAGACCTACATTTTTCACATTCCTTAACACCTCAAATTCACGCTTCACTAATCCATTTCCTACATACTTCGCAATTCTGGACAAACCCAAAAATAATTTTCCTACATCTATTACCAACATTCATTCTGATACTTCTCAATTCTGTCACGTCCTTTATTTGCAGCTTGATGATTATCTTTTCATTATGACAGGTCAAAGATATTGTATTCACTCAATCACTTTTCCATTTATACAAATCTTAAATTTCTCTTCTGTCACTTCTCGAATGGAAGCTTAGATCTAGTAGATTAATGGAGGTTTATATTTGAGTTTTGTTGAAAAAACCACTAACATAGCTTGTTTCTTTTTGAAACAGAGGAAGAGAAAGAGGAAGATGGGCTGACGTGAAAATGGAATTGGAAATGGCTTCCTTTCTTCCTTTCTTAAGTATATATATATATAAAATATATATTAAATATAATAATATATTATAATAATACTAATATAAATATCTAAACAAATATTCTAGATATTTTATAAAAAATTATCATTACGTCTGTCACCTCTCATCACATCACAAATCACTTTTTCAGAAAAATATCTACTCTCGCCGTAATACAATGGGCAGATGAATTTTTTTGAAAAATGCTGCATCTCAGAATTTTTTTTTTCTTATACAAAGATTCACCGTTATTAAATAAAATTATCATCCACGAATAATTTTAATCTGGTCTCCAAAAAGATATTTTTGGCATTTAACTCACAAAAATGCCATAAAATCGGCTAAAAAGCCTCAGAATTCAACACAAAAATTCTCCAAAATACATAAATTTAGAATTTAAAATTAAGGGTCTTACACTTAGCATGGTCCTTGCAAGTTCTACCAATGATCTATTATTTTTCTCAACAATTCCATTTTGTTGAGGTGTTCTTCGTGCAAAAAAGTTATGGAAGATTCCATTTTCTTCACAAAATTCTACAAAAGAGGCTTTTTGAAATTCTCCTCCATGATCACTTCTTATTGATTCTATTTTGGTTGAAATAATATTCTTGGTTTTAAATGAAACCTTAATTTGCTTACCCTTTTGACAAGCATCACATATTTTATCCTTTATAAATGTCATCTTTGGTAAGCCTACAACAAGGTCATGCTTGACTAACTTGTTTAAAAGATCCATATGGATATGTGCAAATCTTTTACGCCATAGCCATGCATCATTGTTGTCACTTACCATAAGACATTTCATTTTTAGGGATAGATCATCAAGATTAATTATAAAAATGTTTTTAAAATGCTTACAAACAAACTGAATTTCATTTGATAGTTCGTTTTGGATAATGCATTCATCTTTGTTGATAGCTATTTTGTAACCCTTGTCGCAAAGTTGGCTAATGCTAATAAGATTATGGTTTAATCGCTCAACATATAGAACATCTTCAATGGAAGGAGATGGGGCAGCACCAACTTTTCTAATGCCTAAAATTTTTCCCTTGTTGTTATCTCCATAGATCACATAATCTTTTGATTCAAGAGTTAGAGCTGAAAATATTGTTTTGTCACCCGTCATGTGTTTAGAGCATCCATTATCCAAGTACCACATATTAGAGGTAATTTGTTTGCATACCAACAAAATAAGATCATGATTTGTTAGGTACCCAAAGTGCTTTGGGTCCTTGAGGATTAGTACCTTTCTTGACCCACACATAACGCCCATTTGGAACACTAAAGTTTCTAAAATGACAAGCATTAGGTGTGTGGCCAACTAGACCACAATAAAAACATATAGGAGTATAATTACTTCTATCTGTATGTATATGAGATTCCTTTTGAATAATTTTCTTCTTATGATGATGATCTCTTTGCATAATTATAACTTTCTCTTTGGATTGGCCACTTGCTTTAACAAAGATGGTTTTATTTATACTTGATTTATCAAATTTTGAGTAACCAAAACCACTCTTGTCATTTGAATATCTTTGCATGTTTAAAACATTTTCGAATCCAATTTGTCCTTTTTCATATCTTTCAATTACACTATTTAATTGGACAATTTTGAAAGAAAGAGAATCACACTTATTGCATGTAAAATTATATATTTAATTTTTCAGAATATTTTTTCCATAGTGTCAATTTTCTCTTGAAGAGATGAAATTTGGCTCTTTTTTTGAGTTGACACTATCTTGAACATATTTTTACATTCCATAAGTAGTTCTTTAATTTAATTTTGAGCATCATTATATTCAATAATTAATTCACTATTAGTCTCATTATGATGAGGAAAGTCTTTGTTACTAACCTCTTCTTCTTCATCGAATTGATGTGATGCTATTAAGGCGACATTTGCACATTCGTCACCTTTTGAATTCGAAGATAAACTGACTTCATTGTCCTCCCAAGCTATATATGCCTTTTTGAATTCTTTCTTCTTGAGAGCATTTTTCTTGATAGTGTTTGGACATTTTTTCTTTTATGTGTCCTTGCTTCCCACACTCAAAGCAAGTGAAGTTTTGGCTTGAAATGGAAACATCCTTCTTTCTGAAACTTTTCCTTTTAAAAGTTTTATCGTTTTTAAGGAACTTACCAAATTTCTTTATGAGGAAGGTGATGTTTTCGTCTCCATCTGAAGTCTCATCATTGATTAGTTCTTTTGATTTTACTTTTAAGGCAATGTTCTTGGTCTTGTTTTCTTGATATTCATTATTTTCTAACCTTCCAGGTTCGATTCCATGCTCTTGAAGTTTTTCAAAAAGTGTAGAAAGAGACATTTTTTATAGGCTTTTGTTTTCAAAAATTGTCGTTACTTCCGGTTGTCAAGCCCTTGTTAGTGATCTTAACACTTTGAGGTTTAATTTATCATCAGTGAAGATTTTCCCAAGTGCCGATACGTGGTTGGTCAAATGAGAAAATATTTTCTGTAAGTCCAGAATAGATTCTTCGAGATGCATTCGAAATAATTCATATTCTTGATATAATGTATTGAGTTTAACGTTTTACCTCCATAGTTCCTTCATGAGTTACTTCAAGTGTATCCCAGATTTCTTTAGCCGTTTTGCAATGTGACACACGAAATAATTCATCCATTCCAAACAACATTTTCCTCTTGTCATCATCTCTCTACGAGTGGGGGTATTATTTAGGATTTTATTTTTATTTTTTTTTGAAATATAACAAATAAATCCTAAATAATACCCCCACACTTAAATTACACATTGTCCTCAATGAAAGTAACAAGTATAAAAATAAGAGTAACGAAAGGGAGCTCCTTGTTCAAACTTCGGTGTAGGTGGGATTTTCCTAGGAGAGTTTTTTCTATGGTAGCATCTTCAAGCACATAGCTCTCATGGAATAGCTTGATGCGTTGTCCATTTACTTTAAACACTTTCTCGGTGTTTTCAATTTTTATTTCCACTACACCATGAGGAAAAATGTTAGTAACAACAAAAGGGCCAATCCACTACGATCGAGGTTTTCCAGCCATAATTTTCAGACGGGAGTTGAACAATAAAACTTTTTGGCCAATGGAAAATTCCTTCCTAAAAATCATCTTATCAGGAAAGTACTTAGTTTTCTCCTTATAGATCTGAGAGTTCTCATAAGCTTCAAGTCTAAGCTCTTCAAGTTGTTGGAATTGAAGCTTTCTCTCCAGACCTGCTTTCTCCATCTCAAGGTTCCAACTCTTGACTGTCCAATAAGCATGGTGCTCTATTTAACTATGCAGTGGGAGCAATCCTTGCACAAAGAGTTGGTAAGGTTGCGCATGTTATTTATTATGCTTCTAGGACATTAGATTTTGCCCAGGCTAATTATACTACCACCAAAAAGGAACTTTTTGCTATTGTTTTTGCACTTGATAAGTTTAGATCATATTTTCTAAGTCCGAAGGTAGTTGTTTTTACTGACGATGCAGCTTTGAAGTTCTTGCTTAAGAAACCAGAAGCAAAACCGAGATTGATCCGGTGGATGTTGTTACTCCAAGAATTTGATTTAGAGATTAAAGATAAGAGTGGAGCTGAAAATTTGGTGGCAGATCATTTGATCAAAATAGAAATGGATGCAGACCCCATCCGCATTCAAGATGACTTCCCAGATGAGCAGCTGCTATAATTGCTTGAGGTAACTCCTTGGTTTGCTGATTTAGTTAATTATCTAGTTGTTGGAGTCTTTCCTGTAGATGCATCCAGAACACAAATACATAAACTTAAAAATGATTCCAAATACTATGTGTGGGATAATCCATATATATTGAAATTATGTAGTGATCAGGTGATTAGGCGATGTGTTTCCCACCATGAGGCTTAATCCATTCTTCATTATTGTCATGCCTCTCAACCTGGAGGACATTTTGGTCCTCAACGGACATCAAGAAAAGTCTTAGAATCGGGTTTCTTCTGGTCCACTTTGTTTAAAGATGTTTTTGAGACTTACAAAACTTGTGAACAGTGCCAAATAGCAGAAGCAACAATCACTCGTAGGAGTGAGATGCCTCAACAACCTATGCTTTTCTGTGAAGTATTTGATGTATGGGGCATTGACTTTATGGGTCATTTTCCTGTATCTTTTGGTTTTGTCTATATTTTACTAGTTGTTGATTATGTTTCGAAGTGGGTGGAAGCAATATCCACTAGGACTAATGATTCTAAAGTTGTTGCAGGTTTTATCAAATAAAATATTTTTTGCAGCAAGTTGTCAATTTCAGTATCTGACTCTGACTCGTTAACACTAGCAGCTCTATTAAGTCTACGACATAAGTAAAATATCCTATCTATATCAGGTTCAAGATAATGCATATTTACATAACTAGCCCTAGTCATGCATCATCATAACAATGCAATGCAAAATCACAATTCTAAAAATTCCAACAATGTCCTATCGCTAAACTTGAGGTGAAAAATCGAAACTCTATCAAATAAAATCCAAAAATAAAAATACCACCAAAAATTTCTAAAAAACAAATAAAGGCAGCACGCACATTTTTTTTTTTGGAATTTTGGAGAATATGAAAATTTTCAAAAATTGTCTAAACAAAGAATTTGGATTTTGAGCGTCGTGTCCCTTGATTTTTTTGTGATTTTCTGGTAAAATTTCGGGGTAATCCGAGACAGTCGCCTGAAAACCGATTTTTTTTTACTAGCAACGTGCATAGGAGCTAGCACAAGCATATCCGACCTGTAGAGCAACAAAACACAAAGAAATAATTGTTATGATGGTTAGTAATACTCTAAAACTAGTTAATATTGTTATTAGAGAGTCCCCGACAACGGCGCCTATTTGATATGATGTCGCACACGAGTAAAATACAATTGATAAAATGTAAATAGAGGTAATAACCCGAGTCGTTTTGCAATGACTTCTGATATAATAATATTAATTAAATTGAAATTAGAAATGGTTTTTTTTAGATTTTCGTATTAACAGATGAACAAAATGATTAATTCACTTATTCGAGTTTCAAACCAATCACAGATTCTATCAATGAGTTTAATTTCTAATATGTGATTCTATTCTTATTTGACTATAGAATTGATCAAACAAGCGTAATCAATCCTATGTGAATTCGGTTTCTTTGATTGGATTAAGCATCACAATCATCACAATATTAAAATAACAATCAAGCGTCGCAAAATTATAATTCAATTAAATTAGAGACCGAAACTAAATTCTATTAAATGAATTTAATTGATCCTATTGAAATTCAATTTAAGCAATTAGAATCTCAATATAATCAAATAAACAAAGATAGAATCATGAAACAAATTGACAGTGTAACCTGAATCTCAAGGTGTTGATGAAACTCTAAACTCGTGGATTAATATTATAAAATTAGCCTTCCATGAAATTAAAATAAAAAGTGTTTATTTCTTGTAGCAATATGAATCCTAATATTTCATCCCGTGAAAAGAAACAAAACTGCCAATATAGTACTCGATATTGGGCTTTAGAGTTTAGGGTTTAAAAGCAAGTGATCCGCTAATTAAAATTATTACAAAAGTTCAGATTATGAAATCTGCAATTTAGGCCCAGTAAAGTTCGACATTAGACTTTTATTCCAACACAAAAGTTGTAGCTATGATTTTTAGCTTTCCAACGCCTGCTCGTATCCGCCAATCCGATATCCGGAACTCAAGTTATGGCCTATAGAGCAAGCAAGAGTCAAAATGCAAATAATAAAATTATAATTCAATTTCGACCCAAAGTTTAGAAACAAACTAAAAAATTATTCTAAGCTATAAAGAGCTTTTAAAATACCAAACTAAAAAGTAAGAAATATGTGACCAAATGCTATGAGCACCTGTCCATTTGGTAACCTACATAGGTTTCCCTTTAAGTCGTCTAGTTTTCATGCTCAAGAACCCCTATAGTTTATTCACATTGATGTATGAGGTCCTACACCAATAACATAAAATTTTAATTTAAATATTATGTCCACTTTATTAATTGTTTTAGTAGATTCACATGGATTTATCCTTTGAAATAAAAGTCTGAAACCATATTTGCTTCTATCCAATTCAAAAACATGCACTACAAGAAAAACACCATTTTGTGGCCAACTTTATAAATATTTTGTGGCCGAATAAAACCCTCACAAATTAGTGACCGAAAAAGCCCTCACAAATGTCAAAATTGAAATTGGTCTTTATTTGTGGCTGAAAAAGCCCTCACAAATTTTTAAATATTTAACTTGATTTTGTGGCTGCCTAAGCCCTCACAAAATCACAACATTGTGATTTTGTGAGGGCTTAGGCAGCCACAAAATCCAGTTAAATATTTAAGGATTTTGTGAGGGCTTTTACAGCCACAAAAAATCAATTTTGTGAGGGCCAAATCCGTCACAAAGGCAGACGTGACCAGTGGCATTTGTGGCTGCAAAGGCTGCCACAGAGGAATGCGCACGTGGCATGTGTGGCTGCAAAGGCCGCCACAAAGGAGGCCCAATACAGCTGGACATTTCTGGCCGCTCAGGCCGTCACAAATGGAATGGACCGTTAGCTTTTCTGGCGGCAAAGGCCGCCACAAATGGCATTATAGCCGTTGGCGTTTCTGGCCGCCCAGGCCGCCACAAATGTGATGTATCCGTTGGCATTGTGGCTGCTTTGGCCGCCACAAATGCTCAACGTGACCCTATATATATTTTTCTCCCCTCCTCCTTCATTTTTTCACATCCAACTTCTCTCTAAAACCTCATTCTAACCATTCTCTCCTCCTTCTCTCTACACAAAATTACTCTTAAGCTTCATTTAAATTTGGTAAGTATAAATTATATTATATATGTAGTTTTATAATTTTATTTTGTATTTTTTATTTTTAATTTGATATAACTAATTAATGTTATTGATTTTTATTTTTACAGTGCTTGTTAATTATTTCGAAGACTTGCAAGCATCGTACGTGAGTGAAAGCTTGAAGTCAGACGCTACTCGGCATCAAGTTAGTATTTATATATTTTAAATTTAGATTAGTAAATATATATTATTTTTAAAATGTAGATTAGTAATATTTATATTTAGATTAGTTTTATAAATTTATTTTTTAAAAAATAGGAATGATGTTGTTTACATATTAATATATGATAATTAAAGTTTCAAACCACAGTTAAAATATATTGGTTTTAATATAATTATTATTTAAAAAACATTATTAAAATTGATGATATTATTATTTTTTGTTATAAATAACTCTTGATTATTAGTCTTGATTTTTAAAAAAACATCATTTAAAAAAATTTAAGTATTTTATACAAAATAATTATGTCAATTACGTTTTTATTTTTGTTTAGACATACATTATATTTTCGTGTTGGAGAATGAAAAATAGCAAGAATCTTATAATTTTTTTCTGTCAAATATATCTAAATATGTATTTATATACATATAATACATGTAATAAAGAGGATACGTGAATTTGGTATAGCATATTTTACTACCGCGTTTACAATAACAGTTTATTAATAGTTTTTTTTTTTAAACTTTAAAACGACTAATTAATTTATTTTTATTTTTGTATTTCATTATTTCCAAAAATATTAAAACAAATTTCATTATTTCATTTAAAAACCTACTACAATTTATTTTCTTTCATTTTACAATTACCAAATATCTTTTCAAATAATATTTTATGAGTGATAAAAAACATTATATCTTTAATTCTTACTATATGTATCTGTCTTTTCATTCATATTTTGTTCACCATCAAATTCAAAATTGTACATAAAATATAATTATATATATTTACAATACCATAACGCATATAAAAAAATATAGAATATATATTTATGATATTAATTGATTAATTTTTTTGTTATAAGTATTGATATTTTATTATATGTTTGTTATTTATTATATTGTTTGAATTATTATATATATATAATATATATTATTATATATAATAATTTTATTTTTTGTTAGTATTGATATTTTGATAGTATTGGATATATAGTATTGATATATATATATTATATATATATTATATATATATATATATATATATATCAATACATCAAAAGAAATTATACTCGGTTTATTATATATTTATTGTATTGATATATAATTGTATATTAACTATCATATGTGTGTGAGATGCATGCTCCCCTAATTGACATACAAATATGTCAAAATTTAATATATATCATGCTTTTGAAAAATAAAAGCAATTAATATATAAAACATCGATATATATTATATATATCTACACATATATATATTATATATATGGATTTAGACGTAGTTGGATGTACGATAGGAATTTTCCTGGAAGAAAGGGTCTTAAACAACGTTTTGCTAACAAGGTTGAAGACTTTCTGAATTTTGCGAGAGTGCAAAAAATTGTCCAAGATGAAGGGGGAATGAGATGTCCATGTTGTTTATGTCGATGTAGACGGTTTAAAAGTGAAGATGAAATAAGAGTGCATTTGTATGCAGATGGATTTATGCCTAACTACTGGATTTGGACTAATCATGGAGAAGAGTCTCCGGCGGCGCCTAATACTAGTACATCTGTGGAGAATTATAACACAGGTCCTTCAAGTAGTACTACCATGTTAGGTATAGATTATTATAACTATCAACACTTTGAGGCGATGAATGATATGATCTCGGATGCTGTTGGGGTTAATTTGTCATTCAATGAAGATCAATATGACGATACCGATGGACTTCCCAATGAAGAAGCTCAGAGATTTTATGGTCTTTTGAAAGAGACAAATAAACCGTTGTTTGAAGGTTCTTCAAACTCAAAGTTATCAATGTGTATTAGACTATTAGGTCTAAAGTCTCAATTTCATGTTCCTGATTTAGCTTTGGATTTGATGACTAAAATGATGCTAGACGCAACACCTGTTAGAGATGGTTTGCCGCAAAGTTATTATGATGCGAAACGGTTAGTGTCAAAGTTAGGATTAGGTGTCAAGAGGATTGATTGTTGTGTTAAAGGTTGCATGTTGTATTATGACAATGAATTTGGTATGAATGATGCTAACTTAGTTGAATGCAAGTTTTGTCAACAACCAAGGTATCACCAAAGGAATAACTCTAGGTTAAGTAGGGGAAAATCAATTCCAAGGAAAGCAATGTTTTACCTACCTATTGTATCAAGATTGCAGAGATTGTTTGCATCAATACAAACTGCAGGAAATATGACGTGGCATTATGAGAATAGAAGAAATTCAAGCGAGTTGCGACATCCGTCTGATGGTCAGGCATGGAAACACTTTGATCAAATGCATCCTGATTTTGCGTCAGATCCACGCAATGTAAGACTTGGATTATCCTCAGATGGATTTACGCCGTACATACAAGCATCGTCTACTCCTTATTCTTGTTGGCCGGTTATTGTTACTCCTTACAATCTTCCTCCTGATATGTGTATGTCTAAACCTTATATGTTCTTAGCTACTGTGATACCAGGTCCTTCTAATCCTACCACTGGTATTGATATTTTTTTACAACCTTTGATTGACGATTTGAAGAGGTTGTGGAATGGTGTCTTGACATATGATATTGCTCGAGAGAAAATTTTATGATGAGAGCTGCATTGATGTGGACCATTAATGATTTCCCCGCTTATGGGATGTTGTCAGGATGGGGCACCCATGGTAAATTAGCTTGTCCTATTTGTATGGAAGATACAAAAGCATTTACTTTAAAATTTGGCGGGAAAGCATCGTGGTTTGACTCGCATCGTAGGTTTTTACCTGCTGATCATGCATTTAGAAGGAACAAAGCTGCATTTATGAAGGGCTATGCAGAAAGTCTAGGACCCCCGCTTAAGTTGACATCAGAACAAGTTTGGAATAAAGTAAAAGATATGCCAAAGGTACATGTTGTTTAATGGTGTGGCTTGTAAACCACAAGGTTACGGACAATGGGACAATTGGACAAAAAGATGTATTTTTTGGGATCTACCGTATTGGAAAGATAATCTTTTGAGACATAATCTCGATGTTATGCATATTGAGAAAAATTTCTTTGACAACATATTTAATACTGTGATGAATGTGAAAGGAAAAACAAAAGATAATGACAAAGCCAGAAAAGACATAGGTATATATTGCAGACGACCATATTTGTTGTTGGTGGAACAAAACGGCAAGACCGTAAAACCTCGTGCGAATTACACTTTATCTACTGATGAAGCCAAATCTGTTTATCGTTGGATCAAAGAGCTGAAGACGCCTGACGGTTATTGTTCTAATTTGGCAAGATGTGCTGATGTGGAAAATGGGAGGATGCATGGGATGAAAAGTCATGATTGTCATATATTTTTAGAGTGTTTACTTCCTATTGCCTTTAGTGCTTTACCGACACATGTATTGAACCCACTTATTGAAGTGAGTCAATATTTCAAGAATTTGTGTTCTTCAACACTCTATGATAAAGATCTCATCAAGATGGAAAATGACATTCCGATCATTCTATGTAAGTTGGAGAAAGTATTTCCTCCTGGGTTTTTTGATTCCATGGAGCATCTCTCAGTGCATCTTGCAAGTGAAGCTAGGCTTGGTGGACCAGTTCAGTATAGATGGATGTATCCATTTGAAAGGTGATATATATATATATATACATATACTTGATTTTCAATATACTTCAACTTATATATACATGGAGCTTATTGTACATCTCTTTGTATATTATAGGTTCATGGGTTATTCAAAACGGTCGGTGAAAAACAAAGCTAGAGTTGATGGCTCAATTTGTTCATCTTACCTTCACCGTGAAACAACACACTTTTGTTCTCATTATTTCAACAACGAAAACGTTGTCACCAGTTAACGGAAGAAACGCTACTGATAGTGTTATACGTCATCCACATGCTTTATCAGTTTTTTGCTTGTCTGGTCATCATGCTGGTAGGGATTTTCCGATTTTCTGCCAAGCGACAAAGTATTTAATGCGGCACATGTTCACGTTTTGATTAACTGCACTGAAGTTAAACCATACATTGAGTACGTTTCAAATTTCTCTTCATATTAATTATATTTAATTATATGATTAAATTGATATTCACTATATATATGGTCATCGATCAGGGCATTTTTAAATACGGGACAATCATCTGATGATATACATTCAAATTTCCCATTATGGTTTCAACAACAAGTGCATCTCGAAGAACAAACTCCTATCAACATCCACTTAAGGCACTTATCTATGGGCCCGAGTAGAAGTTTCAAAGAATGGCACACCTATTACGTCAATGGATACAAATTTCACACTGAATCGTGGACTGAAGGAAAAGAAACAATTAATACTGGAGTTTGTATGAAAAGTGTCTCTGATAGTGGTGTAGTAGAAGATTTCTATGGCATAATTGAGCATATTTACGAAATTGACTACACGTTCCTAGATTATGCAAAAAAAAGTGGTGTTGTTTTACTATAAGTGGTTTGATCCATCTAGCAGAGGAACTAAAATAAATTTGATATCCAATACTGTAGACATTCGTATGAGCAAAAAATATCCACGGTTTGATCCATTTGCCCTGGCCCATAATGTAAGACAAGTGTGTTATGTTCCTTATCCATCAACTGTCAGAAGCAAACAAGGTTGGTGTGCTGCAATCAAAACAAGACCAACGAGTGGAATCGAAGAAGTTGAAGCAGGTCAAAATGAAGAAGTTGCATTTCAAATGGATGAAATGTCAAATTTGGATCATGTGATTGGAGATGAGACTATTAGTCAACTTTGTCATGAGTCACACATTGGAGAAGAAGTTGATGAACAAGAAATAGATGAATTAGAGAATGATGAAGGCAATGACTTAATTCACTCATCAAATGACGACGACGATGATGACGAAGACGAAGACGAAGACGAAGACAATTAATTAATTATATATATATATATATGTGTGTATCTATATCTATAATACTATATATTGTAATGTGAAATGAACGACACCTTATATATATATATATTTATATTTATATATATTCTTTATTTATGTCAGTGTTATAATTTATTTATGTATATTTTATTATTAATTAATCTTATGTTAATTGTATACACACATATATTATATTATATATATGTATGGATATGGATATATATATATACAGACATGGCTTCAGTGTTGGGAGTAGGAGGATCTGCAGGAGGATCAGGAGGTTCGGATGGATCGGGAGGAACAGGAACGGCGGCAATACGAGGAATATCCAAAACATCACGTGGTAAGAAAAAAGTTGCTAAACATGTTGTTAATGACCCATCTCTCATGTCGATGCCGTCCATTGGTACTAGTGGTGGAGCTATTCCTCTATATCCGGAGGTCCCAGTAGAGCCTTATACCTTAGACGAAATAATGGATCCCGGATGTGTTGATTGCTACAACCGCATTGTCATCATTCCAGAAGGAGATGGGTGTGTAAACTATGATTGATTAAATATTTCATTATTATTGCAATGTAATTACATTATTAATTTTATTAATTTATTTTTATATTTAATTTGCATATAAATTTTGAAGATATCTTCCTTTTAAATCATCTGCAAAGGCAATTGCTGAAGTCATACAAGAGAAATATAAAAAACCATGGTTGTATTGGGGTGAGATAAAAGAGGATAAGACACCTCAAATTAGGGAAGTTGATCAGTTTTTACATTGTTTCAAAATAAGTCATTAGATTAATTTATTAATTACTATTTATTTATACATTTGATTAATTTACTGAATTACTAATTATATTTTTAATATTTTTTTAAATTTCAACAAACAACAGACTAAATGTACTTGGAAAAGAGAGCATGATGCCGCAGTTTTGGCTTCATTTGACCATCGCTTTTCAAAGCGTCTCTCATCTATGTTGGCTTACGCACGTAATAAGGGCGAGGAAAAACGGCCTAATTGGATTGGTGAAAATGTTTGGACTGCTTTGTGGAGGAAATGGAACACAGATGCTTACAAACAGAAGAGAGAAAAAGCAAAGACTAATAGAGCATCTGAGAGGGGTACCAGTACTCATAAGGGAGGTTCCATGTCTGCTGGAGAAATTAAATATTATATGGTAATTTATTATTATTTATAATATATATCTATTAATTTATATTCAATTAATCATCACATTTCACCAACTTATAAACTTGACATTAATTTAATATTTTAGGAAAAGCAACTTGGAAGGGAGGTCACTCAGGCTGAGATTCATCGCTATCTTCATGTTAATCCTGAAACAAATGAGTATACTGATGAATTATCAAAAAATATTCAGGTAATTATTATATATTAATTGTTATATATTAATTAGACCTATAAATTATTATATATTAATTATTAACTATTTTATTTTCTTATTTTTTTATTTTTAATATAGGAACAACTTCAACAAATCATGAAAGAATGGGATGATCATCAAGCTACTCTTCCTCCTGCTCAGCGAGCTGGTCCAGTGCAGCGGAAACAATATGAGACCGCAAGTTTTATGCACATTAGTGGTGGCAAGTACAAAGGGCGTGTGCTGGGTGCCGGTAGTTTATCATCAACCTTTAAGAAAGGTCCAACCGGCTATATTCAGACTGAGACGTCTTCTTCTTATGCTAGTACGGATCGATCTCATCGTCCGTCGATAGATAATGATCTTGACCAGTTAAAGAAGCAATGGGCAAGTGAGCAAGAAGAAAAGACACAACAGCTGATACAAGCCGCAATTGATAAATTGAATGAGGAGTGGAAACAAAAGTTTCAAGAGCAGCAACAGCAGTTTCAGCAGCAACAACAATTTCAACAACAACAATTTTCATTTCCTCCTGTGTTTCATCAGCAATTCCCGCCTCGGCCTCAATACTTGCCTCAACAACCACTATTCCAGCAGCAACAAAATTACTCTCAATACTCCCAACAGCAGCAACCGCCTCCAAATTTCCAACAGCAACACCAGGATCCTCCGAACTCTGCCTTCCAGCAACAGCAGCATCCGCCAATGTTTCAACAACAACAATATTTTCATAATTATCCGTATGTTCCGTCCTCTTCACATCAAATTCCTCAACCTCAACCAGATCATCAAACTGCATACCGACCAACTATGCCAACAACTGGGTTGATCAGACCAGATTTAAATCAACCTCAACCAGCTAGGGCTCCTCATTCGACTAGTGGTGGTGCCATTGAAGATGAAATTCAATTTCAAACCATGATGTCTCCTCCAACACAAATTAATAATACTTTTGAGGGACTTCTTTCGTCGGGCATGGCAGGAAATAATGATGGTGTGAGTGGAGCTGATCAGAGGAATTATTATGAGGATTGATGTCATTGAATAATTTTATAATTTATTTTTGGGTTGTATGAACACATATTAATTATGTTGTCTTAGTTAATTAGTGATTGTTTAATTTTGCGTTGTAAGACATTATTTATAAAAGTTTTGGGGTTTTGCAAGACATTATTTGTTAATTTTGGAATGCATGTTTTATTTGATTTTGTGTAATTAATTTAATTATTATTAATATTATATTTATTTAATATTATTTTAATTTTAAATATTAATTTATTTTAATTTTATTTAATTTAATTTTAATTTATTTGTATTTTTTTATGTTGCTAATTTAAATTATCTTTAATTATAATTATAATTAAAATGATTTTATTTTAAATTTAAATTTTAAATTTTTATTTTTCAGCATTAGTTTATTATATATTAAATTTAATTTATAAAATGATATTAATTTTAAATTTAATTATAATTTAATTAATATTATAATTTAATTTAATTAATAATTTTAATTTAATTACAATTTAAATTAAATTTTAAATTTTAAATTTATATTAATTTATTATATATATAAAATTATAATACATAAATTAATTTGAATTTAAAAAAATTAATTTTTTAATATTACCTTAATATTTTGTGGCGGCCTAAGCCCTCACCAAAATATTTTTTTTATCTGGAGGTCATTTGTGGCGGCTAAGCCCATCACAAAAGGAGGATTGTGGCGGCCTTGGCCGTCCACAAAGCTGATTTTAAAATCGTCTTTCCTTTGTGCGGCCTAAGCCTCACAAGGAACTTTTGTGGGCTGCAAAGATCCTCACAAATGCCTATCTTTTTGTGGCTGCAAAAGGCCCTCCACAATGCCAACCTGTTTCTGGCACTTTGTGGCTGCAAAGCCCTTAAAATTTTGTGACCAGCTTCTTTGTGGCTGCCAAAACCCTCAAAAAGCCACTTTGTGGCTGATTAATACCCTTGTGAGGGCAAAGCCCTACAAAGATGCTTTTTCTTGTTGTGATGGGAGAGAATACAATTTAACAAAAGAATAAAAAATTGTTCAATTAGATGGTGGTGGTGAATTTAAACATGTACAAAAGGTTCGCATAGAAGCATACATCAATTTAGAATGCCGTGCCCTTATACCACTCAGCAAAATGGTAGAGCTGAGAGAAAACACAAGCATACTGCTAAACTAGCCCTAACCATGTTTGCTCAAGCCAAAATGCCCCTACGTTATCGGGGGATGCTTTCTCCACAACTGTTTATCCATTATCAAAAATGTTTGTCTTTATGCTTTGATCAACAAGAAGGAACCAGACTATAATATCCTCAAACTTTTGGTTGTTCCTATTATCCTTGCTTCAGACCTTACAATAATCATAAACTCATTCTACACAACCATGTTTGTATTCTGGATAAACAACTCATACAGAGCTTACAAGTGCATGAAGTCACATGGTAGAATCTTTGTCTCAAGACATGTAGTGTTCAATGAGGAACATTTTCCTTTCATGATGGATTTTTGACTGACACAAGAAATCCATTGAAAAATATAACTCAAAACGTATCTACCTTGTTTCCTTTGATCCTATAGGTGGCACAAATATCAACATTGGTGATCCAGAAATGACTCAAGTATTCATGAAGAAGAAGCCACAACACCTCAAGCATCAACCAATCAGGTGAAGATCAACAAGATTCTGTGACAGTCTCTGACACTGATGAGACACTACAATCATCAAGAAGAAAAAGATAACAATGGTTCAACTAACATAGTCGAGAGAATCAGGAAATTGAACCCTGAAGTTGGAGCAAACAAGTCAACATAACACACCAACACACATCATATGTGCACTAAAAGTAAAAGATGTGATTAGAAGCCAAAACAACCATATATAGGGTTGACAAAAGCACAAACAAAAGACAAAGAGTCTGATGACATCGAGAAGCTCTCAGCAGGCCCCAATGGAAATAAGCAATGGACACAAAATTCAATGATCTAATGCCAATATATAACTTGGACATTAGTGCCATATGAAGATAGGAAAACATTATTGACTAAAAATGGGTGTTCATAACAAAGTATAAGGGCAGATGGCTCAATAGAGATTGAGGAAAACAAGACCAGTTGCCAAGGACTTCCAACAAACAGTTGGCCTTGACTCGAGGAACCTTTAGTCATATTTTCAAATCTAGTACAATAAGAATCATCTTATCCATTATTGTGCTTCAATTGCATGTAAGACAACTAGATATAAACAATGCATTTCTTAATGCTATCTCAAGGAAACTGTCTTTATGTATCAACCAGAAGGATATTCAGACAGACCAAGCCTGATCATATATGCAAACTATCAAAAGCAATCTATGGCTAGAAGTATGCTCCTAGGGCTCGTTTGACAACCTTAAAAAAATGCCCTGGAAACTAGGGCTTTCAGAACACCAAAAGTGACTCATCTGCTTCATGCATAGAGACAAATCACACTAATTTCTTCTAATTTATGTAGATGACATAATTGTGACATGAAGCAACACTAGATCTAAAGTATTTCATCAAGCAACTCAACATTGTTTTCTCCCTAAAGGATCTTGGTCATCTACACTATTTTCTGGGTATTGAAGTTCAAAGAGATGCAAAATGAATGTATCTGAGACAATGAAAATACATAGGTGATATACTCAGGAAATTCAAAATGGAGAAAACATCAACCTGTCCAACACTTATGATAACAGGAGACGTTCACAAATGAAGGAACCAATGGCTAAACCACCAAGTACAAGCATCCATTAGGTGCACTACAATATTTGAAAAAAAACAAGGCTTGATATTGCTTTGCAGTCAACCAAACTCAGTCAATATATGAGCTCTCTAGCACAGATCCGCTGGCAATGGATAAAGAGGATACTAAGATATCTCAAAGGAACGGTCAACTTATGGTTACACATCAAGCTATCTAGATGATTTAGATATATCGGGTTTCAGATGTTGACTGGGCCATAAGTGTGGATGATAGGAAATCCATTG
>PGWS01036269.1:0-41827 GCA_002896235.1 Cicer reticulatum | reverse complement strand
GATTAACATTAGGTCATTTTTTGTCCTCCCTAGGCTTTATTCTTGTCCAATTAGGGTTTTTAACCAATCTTGTGCATCCAATAGGTTCATTTGTGTCATGGATTAACATTTAGGTCTATTTTCGTCCTCCCTAGGTTTATTCTTGTCCAAATTGGCACCCATAACCAATCTTGTGCATCCAATAGTTCATTTGTGATCATTGGATTGAACATTTAGGTCATTTTCATCCTCCCTAGGCTTATTCTTGTCCAATTTAGGGTTTTTTAACCAAATCTTGTGCATCCAATAGGTGTGTTTGTGTCATTGGATTAAATTTAGGTCATTTTCGTCCTCCCTAGGCTTATTCTTGTCCAATTAGGGTTTTTTAACCAATCTTGTGCATCCAATAAAGTTCATTTTGTGTCATTGGATGAACATTTAGGTCATTTTCGTCCTCCCTAGGCTTATTCTTGTCCAATTAGGGTTTTTAACCAATCTTGTGCATGCCAATACGGTGTCATTGGATTAGTTTGTGCATTTGTGTCATTGGATTAACATTTAGGTCATTTTCGTCCTCCCTAGGCTTATTCTTGTCCAATTAGGGTTTTTAACCAATCTTGTGCATCCAATAGGTTCATTTGTGTCATTGGATGAACATTTTAGGTCAATTTTCGTCCTCCCTAGGCTTATTCTTGTCCAATTAGGGTTTTTTAACCAATCTTGTGCATCCAATAAGTTCATTTGTGTCATTGGATTAACATTTAGGTCATTTTCGTCCTCCCTAGGCTTATTCTTGTCCAATTAGGGTTTTAAACCAATCTTGTGCATCCAATAGTGTGTGTTTGTGTCATTGGATTAACATTTAGGTCATTTTCGTCCTCCCTAGGCTTATTCTTGTCCAATTAGGGTTTTTAACCAATCTTGTGCATCCAATAAGTTCATTTGTGTCATTGGATGAACATTTAGGTCATTTTCGTCCTCCTAGGCTTATTCTAGTCCAATTAGGGTTTTAACTTATTCTCCAATAGGTTCATTTGTCCATTAGGGTTTTTTAACCAATCTTGTGCATCCAATAAGTTCATTTGTGTCATTGGATTAACATTTAGGTCATTTTCGTCCTCCCTAGGCTTATTCTTGTCCAATTAGGGTTTTTAACCAATCTTGTGCATCCAATAAGTTCATTTGTGTCATTGGATTAACATTTAGGTCATTTTCGTCCTCCCTAGGCTTATTCTTGTCCAATTAGGGTTTTTAACCAATCTTGTGCATCCAATAAGTTCATTTGTGTCATTGGATTAACATTTAGGTCATTTTCGTCCTCCCTAGGCTTATTCTTGTCCAATTAGGGTTTTTAACCAATCTTGTGCATCCAATAAGTGTCATTTGTGTCATTGGATTAACATTTAGGTCATTTTCGTCCTCCCTAGGCTTATTCTTGTCCAATTAGGGTTTTTAACCAATCTTGTGCATCCAATAGGTTGTTTTGTGTCATTGGATTAACATTTAGGTCATTTTCGTCCTCCCTAGGCTTATTCTTGTCCAATTAGGGTTTTTAACCAATCTTGTGCATCCAATAAGTTCATTTGTGTCATTGGATGAACATTTAGGTCATTTTCGTCCTCCTAGGCTTATTCTTGTCCAATTAGGGTTTTTAACCAATCTTGTGCATCCAATAAGTTCATTTGTGTCATTGGATTAACATTTAGGTCATTTTCGTCCTCCCTAGGCTTATTCTTGTCCAATTAGGGTTTTTAACCAATCTTGTGCATCCAATAAGTTCATTTGTGTCATTGGATTAACATTTAGGTCATTTTCGTCCTCCCTAGGCTTATTCTTGTCCAATTAGGGTTTTTAACCAATCTTGTGCATCCAATAAGGTGTGTTTGTGTCATTGGATGAACATTTAGGTCATTTTCGTCCTCCCTAGGCTTATTCTTGTCCAATTAGGGTTTTTAACCAATCTTGTGCATCCAATAAGTTCATTTGTGTCATTGGATTAACATTTAGGTCATTTTCGTCCTCCCTAGGCTTATTCTTGTCCAATTAGGGTTTTTAACCTAATCTTGTGCATCCAATAGGTGTGTTTGTGTCAATGATTAACATTTAGGTCATTTTCGTCCTCCCTAGGCTTATTCTTGTCCAATTAGGGTTTTTTAACCAATCTTGTGCATCCAATAAGTTCATTTGTGTCATTGGATTAACATTTAGGTCATTTTCGTCCTCCCTAGGCTTATTCTTGTCCAATTAGGGTTTTTAACCAATCTTGTGCATCCAATAGTTCATTTGTGTCATTGGATGAACATTTAGGTCATTTTCGTCCTCCCTAGGCTTATTCTAGTCCAATTAGGGTTTTTAACCAATCTTGTGCATCCAATAGGTGTGTTTGTGTCATTGGATGAACATTTAGGTCATTTTCGTCCTCCCTAGGCTTATTCTTGTCCAATTAGGGTTTTAAACCAATCTTGTGCATCCAATAAGTTCATTTGTGTCATTGGATTAACATTTAGGTCATTTTCGTCCTCCCTAGGCTTATTCTTGTCCAATTAGGGTTTTTAACCAATCTGTGCATCCAATAGGTGTGTTTGTGTCATTGGATGAACATTTAGGTCATTTTCGTCCTCCCTAGGCTTATTCTTGTCCAATTAGGGTTTTTAACCAATCTTGTGCATCCAATAAGTTCATTTGTGTCATTGGATTAACATTTAGGTCATTTTCGTCCTCCCTAGGCTTATTCTTGTCCAATTAGGGTTTTTAACCAATCTTGTGCATCCAATAGGTTCATGTTTGTGTCATTGGATTAACATTTAGGTCATTTTCGTCCTCCCTAGGCTTTATTTCTTGTCCAATTAGGGTTTTTAACCAATCTTGTGCATCCAATAAGTTCATTTGTGTCATTGGATTAACATTTAGGTCATTTTCGTCCTCCCTAGGCTTATTCTTGTCCAATTAGGGTTTTTAACCAATCTTGTGCATCCAATAGGTTCATTTTGTGTCATTGGATTAACATTTAGGTCATTTTCGTCCTCCCTAGGTTTATTCTTGTCCAATTAGGGTTTTTAACCAATCTTGTGCATCCAATAAGTTCATTTGTGTCATTGGATTAACATTTAGGTCATTTTCGTCGTCCCCCTAGGCTTATTCTTGTCCAATTAGGGTTTTTAACCAATCTTGTGCATCCAATAAGTTCATTTGTGTCATTGGATTAACATTTAGGTCATTTTCGTCCTCCCTAGGCTTATTCTTGTCCAATTAGGGTTTTTAACCAATCTTGTGCATCCAATAGGTGTCATTTGTGTCATTGGATGAACATTTAGGTCATTTTCGTCCTCCCTAGGCTTATTCTTGTCCAATTAGGGTTTTTAACCAATCTTGTGCATCCAATAAGTTCATTTGTGTCATTGGATTAACATTTAGGTCATTTTCGTCCTCCCTAGGCTTATTCTTGTCCAATTAGGGTTTTTAACCAATCTTGTGCATCCAATAGGTTCATTTGTGTCATTGGATTAACATTTAGGTCATTTTCGTCCTCCCTAGGCTTATTCTTGTCCAATTAGGGTTTTTAACCAATCTTGTGCATCCAATAATTTCATTTGTGTCATTGGATTAACATTTAGGTCATTTTCGTCCTCCCTAGGCTTATTCTTGTCCAATTAGGGTTTTTTAAACCAATCTTGTGCATCCAATAGGTGTGTTTGTGTCATTGGATTAACATTTAGGTCATTTTCGTCCTCTCTAGGCTTATTCTTGTCCAATTAGGGTTTTTAACCAATCTTGTGCATCCAATAAGGTTCATTTGTGTCATTGGATTAACATTTAGGTCATTTTCGTCCTCCCTAGGCTTATTTCTTGTCCAATTAGGGTTTTTAACCAATCTTGTGCATCCAATAGGTGTGTTTTGTGTCATTGGATTAACATTTAGGTCATTTTCGTCCTCCCTAGGCTTATTCTTGTCCAATTAGGGTTTTTAACCAATCTTGTGCATCCAATAAGTTCATTTGTGTCATTGGATTAACATTTAGGTCATTTTCGTCCTCCCTAGGCTTATTCTTGTCCAATTAGGGTTTTTTTAACCAATCTTGTGCATCCAATAGGTGTTTTGTCATTGGATTAACATTTAGGTCATTTTCGTCCTCCCTAGGCTTATTCTTGTCCAATTAGGGTTTTTAACCAATCTTGTGCATCCAATAGGTTCATTTGTGTCATTGGATGAACATTTAGGTCATTTTCGTCCTCCCTAGGCTTATTCTTGTCCAATTAGGGTTTTTAACCAATCTTGTGCATCCAATAAGTTCATTTGTGTCATTGGATTAACATTTAGGTCATTTTCGTCCTCCTAGGCTTATTCTTGTCCAATTAGGGTTTTTAACCAATCTTGTGCATCCAATAGGTTCATGTTTGTGTCATTGGATTAACATTTAGGTCATTTTCGTCCTCCCTAGGCTTATTCTTGTCCAATTAGGGTTTTAACCAATCTTGTGCATCCCAATAGGTTGTTTTCCAACATTTAGGTCATTTTCGTCCTCCCTAGGCTTATTCTTGTCCAATTAGGGTTTTTAACCAATCTTGTGCATCCAATAGGTTCATGTTTGTGTCATTGGATTAACATTTAGGTCATTTTCGTCCTCCCTAGGCTTATTCTTGTCCAATTAGGGTTTTTAAACCAATCTTGTGCATCCAATAAGTTCATTTGTGTCATTGGATTAACATTTAGGTCATTTTCGTCCTCCCTAGGCTTATTCTTGTCCAATTAGGGTTTTTAACCAATCTTGTGCATCCAATAAGTTCATTTGTGTCATTGGATTAACATTTAGGTCATTTTCGTCCTCACTAGGCTTATTCTTGTCCAATTAGGGTTTTTAACCAATCTTGTGCATCCAATAGGTGTCATTTGTGTCATTGGATTAACATTTAGGTCATTTTCGTCCTCCCTAGGCTTATTCTAGTCCAATTAGGGTTTTTAACCAATCTTGTGCATCCAATAAGTTCATTTGTGTCATTGGATTAACATTTAGGTCATTTTCGTCCTCCCTAGGCTTATTCTTGTCCAATTAGGGTTTTTAACCAATCTTGTGTGCATCCAATAAGTTGTTTTGTGTCATTGGATTAACATTTAGGTCATTTTCGTCTCCCTAGGCTTATTCTTGTCCAATTAGGGTTTTTAACCAATCTTGTGCATCCAATAAGTTGTTTGTGTCATTGGATTAACATTTAGGTCATTTTCGTCCTCCCTAGGCTTATTCTTGTCCAATTAGGGTTTTTAACCAATCTTGTGCATCCTATAGGTCATTTTGTGTCATTGGATTAACATTTAGGTCATTTTCGTCCTCCTAGGCTTATTCTTGTCCAATTAGGTTTTTTTAACCAATCTTGTGCATCCAATAGGTGTGTGTTTGTGTCATTGGATGAACATTTAGGTCATTTTCGTCCTCCCTAGGCTTATTCTAGTCCAATTAGGGTTTTTAACCAAATCTTGTGCATCCAATAGGTGTCATTTGTGTCATTGGATGAACATTTAGGTCATTTTCGTCCTCCCTAGGCTTATTCTTGTCCAATTAGGGTTTTTAACCAATCTTGTGCATCCAATAAGTTCATTTGTGTCATTGGATTAACATTTAGGTCATTTTCGTCCTCCCTAGGCTTATTCTTGTCCAATTAGGGTTTTTAACCAATCTTGTGCATCCTATAGGTGTGTTTGTGTCATTGGATTAAACATTTAGGTCATTTTCGTCCTCCCTAGGCTTATTCTTGTCCAATTAGGGTTTTTAACCAATCTTGTGCATCAAATAGGTGTGTTTGTGTCATTGGATTAACATTTAGGTCATTTTCGTCCTCCCTAGGCTTATTCTAGTCCAATTAGGGTTTTTAACCAATCTTGTGCATCCAATAAGTTCATTTGTGTCATTGGATTAACATTTAGGTCATTTTCGTCCTCCCTAGGCTTATTCTTGTCCAATTAGGGTTTTTACCAATCTTGTGCATCCAATAGTTCATTTGTGTCATTGGATGAACATTTAGGTCATTTTCGTCCTCCCTAGGCTTATTCTTGTCCAATTAGGGTTTTTAACCAATTGTGCCATCCAATAAGTTCATTTGTGTCATTGGATTAACATTTAGGTCATTTTCGTCCTCCTCCTAGGCTTATTCTTGTCCAATTAGGGTTTTTAACCAATCTTGTGCATCCAATAGGTGTGTTTGTGTCATTGGATGACATTTTTAGGTCATTTTCGTCCTCCCTAGGCTTATTCTTGTCCAATTAGGGTTTTTAACCAATCTTGTGCATCCAATAAGTTCATTTGTGTCATTGGATTAACATTTAGGTCATTTTCGTCCTCCCTAGGCTTATTCTTGTCCAATTAGGGTTTTTAACCAATCTTGTGCATCCAATAAGTTCATTTGTGTCATTGGATTAACATTTAGGTCATTTTCGTCCTCCCTAGGCTTATTCTTGTCCAATTAGGGTTTTAACCAATCTTGTGCATCCAATAGGTGTGTTTGTGTCATTGGATGAACATTTAGGTCATTTTCGTCCTCCCTAGGCTTATTCTTGTCCAATTAGGGTTTTTAACCAATCTTGTGCATCCAATAAGTTCATTTGTGTCATTGGATGAACATTTAGGTCATTTTCGTCCTCCCTAGGCTTATTCTTGTCCAATTAGGGTTTTTAACCAATCTTGTGCATCCAATAAGTTCATTTGTGTCATTGGATGAACATTTAGGTCATTTTCGTCCTCCCTAGGCTTATTCTAGTCCAATTAGGGTTTTTAACCAATCTTGTGCATCCAATAGGTTCATTTGTGTCATTGGATTAACATTTAGGTCATTTTCGTCCTCCCTAGGCTTATTCTTGTCCAATTAGGGTTTTTAACCAATCTTGTGCATCCAATAGGTGTGTTTGTGTCATTGGATTAACATTTAGGTCATTTTCGTCCTCCCTAGGCTTATTCTTGTCCAATTAGGGTTTTTAACCAATCTTGTGCATCCAATAGGTGTGTTTGTGTCATTGGATGAACATTTAGGTCATTTTCGTCCTCCCTAGGCTTATTCTTGTCCAATTAGGGTTTTTAACCAATCTTGTGCATCCATAAGTTCATTTGTGTCATTGGATTAACATTTAGGTCATTTTCGTCCTCCCTAGGCTTATTCTTGTCCAATTAGGGTTTTTAACCAATCTTGTGCATCCAATAGGTGTGTTTGTGTGTCATTGGATGAACATTTAGGTCATTTTCGTCCTCCCTAGGCTTATTCTTGTCCAATTAGGGTTTTTAACCAATCTTGTGCATCCAATAAGTTCATTTGTGTCATTGGATGAACATTTAGGTCATTTTCGTCCTCCCTAGGCTTATTCTTGTCCAATTAGGTTTTTTAACCAATCTTGTGCATCCAATAGGTGTGTTTGTGTCATTGGATGAACATTTAGGTCATTTTCGTCCTCCCTAGGCTTATTCTTGTCCAATTAGGGTTTTTAACCAATCTTGTGCATCCAATAAGTTCATTGTGTCATTGGATGAACATTTAGGTCATTTTCGTCCTCCCTAGGCTTATTCTTGTCCAATTAGGGTTTTTTACTTGTCAAAATCTTGTGCATCCAATAGGTGTCATTGTGTCATTGGATTAACATTTAGGTCATTTTCGTCCTCCCTAGGCTTATTCTTGTCCAATTAGGGTTTTTAACCAATCTTGTGCATCCAATAAGTTCATTTGTGTCATTGGATTAACATTTAGGTCATTTTCGTCCTCCCTAGGCTTATTCTTGTCCAATTAGGGTTTTTAACCAATCTTGTGCATCCAATAGGTGTGTTTGTGTCATTTGGATTAACATTTAGGTCATTTTCGTCCTTCCTCCTAGGCTTATTCTTGTCCAATTAGGTTTTTTTTAACCAATCTTGTGCATCCAATAGGTTCATTTGTGTCATTGGATTTACATTTAGGTCATTTTCGTCCTCCCTAGGCTTATTCTTGTCCAATTAGGGTTTTTAACCAATCTTGTGCATCCAATAAGTTCATTTGTGTCATTGGATTAACATTTAGGTCATTTTCGTCCTCCTTAGGCTTATTCTTGTCGAATTAGGGTTTTTAACCAATCTTGTGCATCCAATAGGTGTTTTTTTGTGTCATTGGATTAACATTTAGGTCATTTTCGTCCTCCCTAGGCTTATTCTTGTCCAATTAGGGTTTTTAACCAATCTTGTGCATCCAATAGGTGTGTTTTGTGTCATTGGATTAACATTTAGGTCATTTTCGTCCTCCCTAGGCTTATTCTTGTCCAATTAGGGTTTTTTAACCAATCTTGTGCATCTGTTTGTGTCATTAGATTAACATTTATGTCATTTTTGTCCTTTTCGTCCTTAGGCTATTCTTGTCAATTAGGGTTTTTAACAATCTTGTGCATCCAATAGGTGTGTTTGTGTCATTGGAGGCATTTAGGTCATTTTCGTCCTCCCTAGGCTTATTCTTGTCAAATTAGGGTTTTTAAACCAATCTTGTGCATCCAATAAGTTCATTTGTGTCATTGGATGAACATTTAGGTCATTTTTCGTCCTCCCTAGGCTTATTCTTGTCCAATTAGGGTTTTTAACCAATCTTGTGCATCCAATAGGTTCATTTGTGTCATTGGATTAACATTTAGGTCATTTTCGTCCTCCCTAGGCTTATTCTATGTCCAATTAGGGTTTTTAACACAATCTTGTGCATCCAATAAGTTCATTTGTGTCATTGGATTAACATTTAGGTCATTTTCGTCCTCCCTAGGCTTATTCTTGTCCAATTAGGGTTTTTAACCAATCTTGTGCATCAAATAGGTGTGTTTGTGTCATTGGATTAACATTTAGGTCATTTTCGTCCTCCCTAGGCTTTATTCTTGTCCAATTAGGGTTTTTAACCAATCTTGTGCATCCAATAAGTTCATTTGTGTCATTGGATTAACATTTAGGTCATTTTCGTCCTCCCTAGGCTTATTCTTGTCCAATTAGGGTTTTTAACCAATCTTGTGCATCCAATAGGTGTGTTTGTGTCATTGGATTAACATTTAGGTCATTTTCGTCCTCCCTAGGCTTATTCTTGTCCAATTAGGGTTTTTACAAATCTTGAGCATCCAATAGGTGTGTTGTGTCATTTTTCTGTCATTCGATTAACATTTAGGTCATTTTCGTCCTCCCTAGGCTTATTCTAGTCCAATTAGGGTTTTTAACCAATCTTGTGCATCTAATAAGTTCATTTGTGTCATTGGATTAACATTTAGGTCATTTTCGTCCTGCCTAGGCTTATTCTAGTCCAATTAGGGTTTTTAACCAATCTTGTGCATCCAATAGGTGTTCTTTGTGTCATTGGATTAACATTTAGGTCATTTTCGTCCTCCCTAGGCTTATTCTTGTCCAATTAGGGTTTTTTAACCAATCTTGTGCATCCAATAACTTCATTTGTGTGTCATTGGATTATCATTTAGACATTTTTCGTCCTCCCTAGGCTTATTCTTGTCTAATTAGGGTTTTTAAAACCAATCTTGTGCATCCAATAGGTGTGTTTGTGTCATTAGATTAACATTTAGGTCATTTTCGTCCTCCCTAGGCTTATCTAGTCCAATTAGGGTTTTTAACACATCTTGTGCATCTAATAAGTTCATTTGTGTCATTGGATTAACATTTAGGTCATTTTCGTCCTCCCTATGCTTATTCTTGTCCAATTAGGGTTTTTAACCAATCTTGTGCATCCAATAGGTGTGTTTGTGTCATTGGATTAACATTTAGGTCATTTTCGTCCTCCCTAGGCTTCTTTCTAATCCAATTAGGGTTTTTAACCTATCTTGTGCATCCAATAGGTGTGTTTGTGTCATTGGGTTTACATTTAGGTCATTTTCGTCCTCTCTATGGTTATTCTAGTCTAATTAGGGTTTTTAACCAATCTTGTGCATCTAATAAGTTCATTTGTGTCATTGGATTAACATTTAGGTCATTTTCGTCCTCCCTAGGCTTATTCTTGTCCAATTAGGGTTTGTAACCAATCTTGTGCATCCAATAGGTGGGTTTGTGTCATTGGATAAACATTTAGGTCATTTTCGTCCTTCCTAGGCTTATTCTATTCCAATTAGGGTTTTTAACCAATCTTGTGCATCCAATAACTTCATTTGTGTCATTGGAGTAACACTTTAGGTCATTTTTTTCCTCCCTAGGCTTATTGTTGTCCAATTAAGGTTTTTAACCAATCTTGTGCATCCAATAGGTTTGTTTGTGTCATTAGATTAACATTTAGATCATTTTCGTCCTCCCTAGGCTTATTCTAGTCCAGTCTTCCGTGATCATGTTTTTGATTTAATTCCCAAACACACAGTACATGTGAAATATTTGATTGATCTAATGTTTTGAATTAAGAAATATTTCAGGCAAACAAGAAGACACCACACACTTGAAACAATAACTTGCAACTCAAGGAATCAACCAAAGTTGGAAGAAGCACTTGAGAAAGACGCAAAATGTATAGTGTTATTAGGTGTCATAGTAAATAAGTTTAGTAGACTAATCCCTATGGTCTCACACATAAGCCTTTGCCAATGAATAAATCAATCAACAAATAAAGCAATTGATGAATCGATTGATAAATCGATTATTTGACTCAGAACAAGTGTTTTCACTAAACAAATCGATTGGGCAATCGATTGGTTAAATGCTTTTTGTGAAACCTGAGTTCTAGGATAACTCTAATCGATTGGACAATCGATTGAGCAATCCATTAAGCAATCGATTTAGCAAGTCACAAAAACAACCAGTTATGGAAATAATCCATTGACAAATCGATTGTGACCAAGTTTTAAAATCAGAAATAAGTTCTGTGATGCAACAAATCGATTGGGACATCAATTGATTTTGATTTCTAAAAATCCAAGTTTGAGGCAATCGATTAGGCAATCGATTGCAGATAATCATTCATCAGAACAAACTTTGATTAAATCGATTGGCAAATAGATTTTGTCAAAATGGTTGAGGTTTCTGTAACAAGCACAATCGATTGGCAAATCGATTGACGTTTATGCCTGCGACACTTTGATCAGACAAAATCGATTGGCAAATCGATTGATGCAAAAGTCTGATTCACTGTGATCAGCACAATCGATTGACAAATCGATTGAAGCTAAGTTTTTGAGTTACAGAAAGGTTTCAGCTCATTGCCAAATCGATTATGACTGTGATTGAGAAATCGATTGTTTTGATCTCGTTGTTGGAACAAAACATCTATAATCGATTACACAATCGATTTGAAGAAAAATCATAGTTTCAGTTCTGATTGATGTATTAAAAGAATCGATTGGCAAATCGATTCATACTTATATGTTCAAGATTCAAGAAAAACAAGACCTGCGAAAATCGATTAGGCAATCGATTAAAGCTTTATAAAATCGATTGGGAAATCGATTGTCCTGGTGTTTTCTTTGAATATATATAAGCTGATTCTTTTTCTTTTGAAGAAGAACTTACACAAACTTTTGAAAATCTTTGACACAATCTTTTGGAAAACTTTTCACAACCTTTGAACAACCTTGAGAGAAAAGTTTTACAATCACACAAACATTCATTGCCCAAATACCTTTTGTGTGAGAACCAATATAGTGATTGAGTCAAATTCATGTTACTTTTAGTTCTTTGTAAAAATATAATTCTTTGTAATTGAAAGTTTGGAAAATCCAGTTTGGAAACTGGTAGCTACCTTCGTTGCTGAGAGGACTCATCAAGAAGAAGTTTTACTGTGATCTTGGAAGAGTTTTGAGATAAACTCTGGGATACAGTGGCTGAAGAAATAGAATAAAGAGAGAGAGTTTTTAAGATTGATAGGCTGAGAGAGTTGGAACATCTGTAAAAACACATTCTAAGATTCTATTGGAAAAATGCCAAAATCGTTTTATTTCGGGACTGGACGTAGGTCGTCTGATTGACGACTGAATGAGTATAAAATCTTGATGCAATCTCTCTATCCCTTATCTCTTTACTTTTTTCATGTTCTTATTGTATGTGATCTAATATTTCCGTTGTGTACTTTGTGTATGAATCTTGCATAGTTAATATAGGAATTAAAATTGAACACGTTGGATTTGATCTTAATTCTCTTAATCTTAATCAAAAGAAGTCATATTTTTCCAACAATTGGCATCAAGAGCCTAACTTTTTTAGAGAGAAAAACTCATAAAAGAACATGACTTCTTTAGATTTCCTAGGAGAAGGGGCATCTCTAACCAGACCCCCTGCCTTTAATGGCACAACATACATGTACTGGAAAGAGAGGATGCTCATCTTTCTAGAAGCATGTGGGCTGGACATCTTAGAGGTAGTGGAGAATGGTCCCTACGTGCCTAAAATTGCAGGCACTGAGGGATCATCCATCATCATCAAACCAAGATGTTATTGATCTGATGATGACAAAAAGAAAGTTGGTTATAATGCTAAGGCCAAGAATATTATAACATCTGCTTTGTGTGCAGAAGAATTCTTTAGGGTGTCAAACTGCAAATTTGCAAAGGAAATGTGGGATACTCTTCAGGAAACACATGAAGGCACCACAGATGTCAGAAGGGCCAGAACAAATACTCTCATGCATGAGTATGAATTGTTCAACATGAAGAAGGATGAATCAATCAGTGACCTGCAGACAAGGTTTACACACATCATCAACAATCTTCATGCCCTAGGAAAAGCTATAGACAACGAGCAACAAATAGGAAAAAGTAATGAGGTGTTTGACCAGAGAATGGCAACCCAAAATCACTGCCATTGCTGAATCAAAGGACCTGGAAAACATGACTATTGCAACATTATTTGGAAAGCTCAGGGATAAAACTGGACTTGGCTATGAACAACACATACATGTTAAAGGGCATCAAAAGTTTGTTAAATCAAAACAAATGCATGATAACTTTACTGGACCAAATCTGAAATCATCCCCTGCTGTTGTATGTCATTTTTGTTGCAAAAAAGGACATATGGTTTTCAATTGCAAACTGAAAAAACTTGCCAACAGAGGATGAAAACAAATTTGGAAAGTTAAGTCACAAGCATTTGAAACTAACCCCCTAGGACCCAATTTGAATTGGGTACCTAAATCCAAAACTTGATTCGTTTTTGCAGATATGCTTGGCATCCAGGAATCAATCATGGTATCTGGACAGTGGATGCTCCAAGCATATGACTGGAGACAAGTCAATGTTCTTGTCTCTGAACTTAAAGGAAGGAGGCTTTGTCAAATATGGTGACAATAACAAAGGGAAAGATCTTAGGATTTGGAGACATCGGAAACAAATCATCTACAGCGATTAAAGATGTTCTGTATGTCAAGGATCTAAAGCACAACTTGCTAAGCATCAGCCAGCTGTGTGACAAGGGATTCAAGGTACATTTTACCTCTATGAGCTGCACACTTGAGCATAAGGAAGTTAAAGGTATGAAATTGACAGGTAAAAGAGTTAACAATATTTACATGATAGATTTTGATTCCTTACCTGCAAATGACATATGTTTGCTTATTATCAAATGCTGATGAGAACTGGCTGTGGCATAAGATAGTGGCCCATATTCATATGGATCACTTGAATAGATTAGTTAGAAAGCAGTTAGTCCTAGGTCTCCTAAATAGGAAGTTTCTAAGGATAGGTTATGTGACTCTTGTGAGAGGAGTAAGCTAGTTAAGTCTTCTTTCCCCCTATAGACTTAGTTCAAACCAGTAGGGTCTTACAGTTGGTACACATGGACTTGTTTGGTCCATCTCAGGTTAGAAGCTTTGGAGGGAACCTATATGGGTATGTGCTGGTAGATGATTACACTAGGTTCACATGGACATATTTTCTGACTCACAAGAGTGAGGCATTCTCAACTTTTAAGAAATTTGCTACTTTGGTTCAAAATGAGAATAATCAAAAAATCATATCCATTAAAAGTGATCACGGAGGTGAATTCCAAAATGATTCTTTTCAAACCTACTGTGAACATCATGTATCCAACACATATATTCAGCCCTAGAACTCCACAACAAAATGGAGTAGTAGAGAGGAAGAATAGGTCCTTAGAGGAACTAGCTAGAACCCATGCTTAAGGACTCTAACCTTCCTAAATACTTTTGGGCTGATGCATAAACACTGCCACTCATGTAGTGAATAGGGTTCTTATTAGGCCTATACTAAGAAAGACTCCCTATGAGTTATACAAGGGTAGAAAACCTAACATATCTTACTTTAGGGTCTTGGGTGTAAGTGCTTTGTGTTAAACAATGGTAAATAACATCTAGGCAAGTTTGATCCTAAGGCAGATGAGGGTATCTTCCTAGGTTATTCCCAGTTTAGTAAAGCTTATAGAATCTACAATAAAAGAACCAAAACTATAGAGGAGTCAGTTCATGTAAAGTTTGATGAATTGTTTGCTGAAAAACTTGAACAAAACTCCTTCTATAGTTGGTAACTCATTGGATGATATTGTAGAGTCTGAACCAATAGAACCTAGTGAACCTGTACCTCCAACCAACCTTGACTGTGTAGAACCTATTAGGGAAGATGATTTACCCAAGGAATGGAAGTTTACCAAAAACCATCCCATAGACAACATTATTGGAGAGATCTCAAAATGAGTTTCAACCAGAAAATCACTTAGAGAATTTTGCAACTTTACTGCCTTTGTTTCTCAAATAGAACCCAAAAACATTCAGGAAGCTCTTATGGACCATGACTGGATAGTAGCCATGGAAGAGGCGCTCAATCAGTTTGAGAGAAACCAAGTGTGGACTCTAGTTCCAAAACCAGAGGATAACATGTCATAGGAACTAGGTGGGTGTTCAGAAACCAAAATGGATGAGAATGGTGTTATTACTAGGAATAAAGCTAGGTTAGTGGCCAAGGGTTACAACCAGGAAGAGGGAATAGATTATGATGAAACCTATGCCCCAGTAGCTAGACTAGAAGCCATTAGAATCCTGCTTGCTTATTCATGTATAGTGGACTTTAAACTTTATCAGATGGATGTTAAAAGTGCCTTCTTAAATGGAGACATACAGGAGGAAGTTTTGTGAGTCAAACACCTGTTTTTGAAGATCCTAAACTTCCAAATCATGTGTTTAAACTGACAAAAAGCCCTCTATGGCTTGAAACAAGCTCCAAGAGCTTGGTATGACAAGCTGAGCAATTTCCTTCTACAAGAAAAATTTTTCAAGGGGAAATGTGGATAAGACACTTTTCATCAAAAGACAAGGAAAAGACATTCTATTGGTACAAATTTATGTTGATGACATAATATTTGGATCAACAAATGATAAAGCTTTGTAAAAGATTTTGAAAATACAATGAAAGGTAGATTTGAAATGTCCATGATGGGAGAATTAACTTACTTCTTGGGATTTCAAATCAAACAAAGCAAGAATGGTATTTTCCTAAGTCAAACCAAATACTGCAATGATCTTTTAAAGAAATTTGGTTTTGATAAGTTTAAACCCATTGATACACCTATGAGTCAAGCTTGCTACTTAGATAAAGATGAGAAGGGTAAACCTGTAGATGTGACTGTGTTTAGAAGCTTCATAGGATCCTTACTTTACCTAACAGCTAGTAGACCAGATATCATGTTGTGTGTTCATGTGTGCTAGATACCAAGCCAATCCCAAGGAATCTCACCTTAGTGCAGTTAAGAGGGTTTTTAGATATCTCATAGGAACCAAAAATCTAGGTTTGTGGTATCCTAAGGGATCTACTTGTACTCTAGTTGCTTATTCTGATTCTGATTTTGCTGGATGCAAATTGGACAGAAATAGTACATCTGGTACTTGCCAACTATTAGGGAACTCTCTTGTTTCTTGGCATAGCAAGAAAAAAAACAGTGTTGCACTCTCAACTGCTGAAGCTGAGTATGTAGCAGCTGGTAGCTGTTGTTCACAGATTCTTTGGATGCAGCAACACCTCTTAGATTTTGGTGTTGATCTAGGAACAGTGCCCATCTTGTGTGATAATACTAGTGCTATTAACATCACTAAGAACCCTGTCATGCATTCTAGGACTAAGCACATAGAGATTAGGCATCACTTCATTAGAGACCAATACCAACAGGGCAAGATTAAGTTGGAATATGTCAATACAACTGAGCAGTTGGCTGACATTTTCACCAAGGCCTTGCCCAAGGATAGTTTCTTCTTTATAAGAATGAAACTTGGCATTATTGATCTCAATGAAATCAGATCCATATGCAACAATCGATTGCTACATCAATTATCTTGTGGCCAGATAGGAAAAATGCATTACCTAATCGATTGTATAATCGATTTATGATGCATAGTGTTCTAAATTTGGTATTTTGGAAACACGATAATCGATTGCTAAATCGATTTGTTTGGTGCTTTATGTTTATTTCTCTATGTTACTATCACCGGAATCGACTTGGAAATCGATTGATCACTTCACAGAAGCCAGATTGCTGAAGTTTGTTTTATCTCAATCGATTGGTAAATCGATTATATATTTGGAAAATTGTTTAAGAAATCGATTGGATAATCGATTGTTTGGTCAAGTCATCTACAAATTTGAGAAGTTTTTCAGACTCAAACCCGAGCATCGATTGGGAAATCGATTGGATCAACTTTGTTTTGGACCTGAACTTATAACAATCGATTTGGGAATCGATGTTGTGTTTTGAAGATTTATGAACATAGGAGGCAATCGATTTGGACATCGATTAAGTCAAGAAGGATAAGTTCCACAATCGATTTGGAAATCGATTGACAATATGTCTGTTGAGAAAAATTATAGTCGTTGGAAGTGGGTGTAATGGATAGTTTTTTGAACCACGTCAACCTAATCGATTGGGCAATCGATTTGGTAAACCCAGAAGTTAAAAAATAATCGATTGGGCAATCGATTTTGTACAGTGCTATAAAATCCCTGAAAAACCCTAAATCGATTTCACAATCTATTTTTTCACATCTTGCTCTCAGTTCACTCATCCAACTTCAGATTTCTCTGCATCTAATCCTCCTCATTCATCAATCTTCAATCAACACACTACCATGGCCAGAGTGAAACAAACTGCCAGACGCCCATCATCATCATCAAAATCCGTTTCTCTAGACTCTTCTTCTACCTCAAGTAGAAGAACTCTTTCACCCTCACCTCTTCCACCTCCCTCACCTCCAGCTAAACGTGTTTCGATCCCTACCCATAAAGTTTTAGCCAAGGATAAAGGCAAAGTTGTTGCCTCAATCAGGAACCAAGTAAGAAGAGGAAGGCTCCTCAATCAGAAAAATAATGGGTGATGCTATGAAGGGAGCCACCCAGAAGAAGAAGAAGCCTTCATTCTCCACCTAAGAAGGCTCAGCCTTCAAAGGAAAAACAAGTGGAAGGCAAGTCGCTTCCTGACTCTTTTCTAAAAAGAAAAATCCAAGAAGCTAGGATGAGCTGGGCATGGATAGTGCTGCTGAACATGATGGAATCAGCACAAGGAAAGCACATCCTACCCTATCCCCAAGTGGTGACGAAGATTCTGAGGCATTTCAAGGTGTCTCTAGCCAATGAAGAATCTCTCAAAACCACACTAACATTTGGTGAAATCAATCGTGAACCAAATGCAGCTGCGACGCATAAATGGAATATGGACAGAGCTCCATCCACTGCTGATCAGGCACAACCCAGTGATGATCAAGCCCAAGCAAGTGCCCAACCACCTGCACAATCTGAAGCATCTTCTGACATCATGGCGAAGCTGCTGGAGTTTATGAGATTCAAGCTGCCCACAACGAAAGAGTGGAAGCCTCTCTTCGAAAGCTTCAATCAACTTTGAACTCTGTGGTTCAGGATGTGGATGCTATTCAAGAGCACTTGGGGCTCAAAATGTCTTTTGAAGACATTGCAGAGATCGGACGACAATCAACCGAAGATCCTAACCCAGTCAACCTAGATGGATCTGATCCTCATGGGGAGGAGACACCTACTGAGGTTAATACAGCGGTCTCTCCTTCTCCTGTTGGTGATAATGAGGATCGGTTCTAGATTCGTTGCTTAGGTTTAGTGTCTGTGTTGTTTGTCATACTCTTGTACTACTCTTGTTTTTGCTGTCTTTGTAAATTTGTATGTATATATCTTTTTGTTTAATCATCTCTCTTTGTGTATTTCTTTTTGCTTTTATAACAAAAGGGGGAGATTGATTTTAACTTGCAATTTATTTTGCTCAAATATGTTACAAGTTGATCACATAAATGCTCTGATGTATAAATGCTCTGATATATGTATATGCAATACTGATTGCCATATGATCTGATATGCTACATATGCACTGATATCATAATGCTACAATATATGATATTAACTCTGATACATGCTAACTTGTGCGATCTAATGAAATTTTATTCTGATTACAATGCATATTACTCTGATGCAATGTATTGTACCCTGTTTGTACTATGTTATCCTTTTATACTGATGTTATTGAAATGTATCATACATTCCAAAACTCAGGGGGAGATTTTAAAATAATCTCAATGTTAAAACTGTGTATTTGTCATTAAATCAAAAGGGGAGTTTGTAAGTCATGGAGCTTCCCTGATCATGTTTTTTGATTTTAATTCCGAAACACACAGTACATGTGAAATATTTGATTGATCTAATGTTTTGAATTAAGAAATATTTCAGGCAAACAAGAAGACACCACACACTTGAAACAAATAACTTGCAACTCAAGGAATCAACCAAAGTTGGAGGATGCACTTGAGAAAGACGCAAAATGTATAGTGTTATTAGGTGTCATAGTAAATAAGTTTAGTAGACTAATCATTATGGTCTCACACTTAAGCCTTTGCCAATGAATAAATCAATCAACAAATAAAGCAATTGATGAATCGATTGATAAATCGATTATTTGACTCAGAACAAGTGTTTTCACTAAACAAATCGATTGGGCAATCGATTGGTTAAATGCTTTTTGTGAAACCTAAGTTCTGGGATAACTCTAATCGATTGGACAATCGATTGAGCAATCCATTAAGCAATCGATTTAGCAAGTCACAAAAACAACCAGTTATGGAAATAATCCATTGACAAATCGATTGTGACCAAGTTTAAAATCAGAAATAAAGTTCTGTGATGCAACAAATCGATTGGGACATCAATTGATTTTGATTTCTAAAAATCCAAGTTTGAGGCAATCGATTAGGCAATCGATTGCAGATAATCATTCATCAGAACAAACTTTGATTAAATCGATTGGCAAATAGATTTTGTCAAAATGGCTGAGGTTCTGTAACAAGCACAATCGATTGGCAAATCGATTGACGTTTATGCCTGAGACACTTTGATCAGACACAATCGATTGGAAAATCGATTGATGCAAAAGTCTGATTCACTGTGATCAGCACAATCGATTGACAAATCGATTGAAGCTAAGTTTTTGAGTTACAGAAAGGTTTCAGCTCATTGCCAAATCGATTATGACTGTGATTGAGAAATCGATTGTTTTGATCTCGTTGTTGGAACAAAAACATCTATAATCGATTACTCAATCGATTTGAAGAAAAATCATAGTTTCAGTTCTGATTGATGTATTAAAAGAATCGATTGGCAAATCGATTCATACTTATATGTTCAAGATTCAAGAAAAACAGACCTGCGAAAATCGATTAGGCAATCGATTAAAGCTTTATAAAATCGATTGGGAAATCGATTGTCCTGGTGTTTTCTTTGAATATATATAAGTTGATTCTTTTTCTTTTGAAGAAGAACTTACACAACTTTTGAAAATCTTTGACACAATCTTTTGGAAAACTTTTCACAACCTTTGAACAACCTTGAGAGAAAAGTTTTACAATCACACAAACATTCATTGCCCAAATACTTTTGTGTGAGAACCAATATAGTGATTGAGTCAAATTCATGTTAATTTTAGTTCTTTGTAAAAATACAATTCTTTGTAATTGAAAGTTTGGAAAATCCAGTTTGGAAACTGGTTGCTATCTTCGTTGCTGAGAGGACTCATCAAGAAGAAGTTTTACTGTGATCTTGGAAGAGTTTTGAGATAAACTCTGGGATACAGTGGCTGAAGAAATAGAATAGAGAGAGAGAGTTTTTAAGATTGATAGGCTGAGAGAGCTGGAACATCTGTAAAAACACTTTCTAAGATTCTATTGGAAAAAGGCCGAAATCGTTTTATTTCGAGACTGGACGTAGGTCGTCTGATTGACGACTGAACCAGTATAAAATCTTGGTGCAATCTCTCTATCCCTTATCTCTTTACTTTTCATGTTCTTATTGTATGCGATCTAATATTTCTGTTGTGTACTTTGTGTATGAATCTTTGCATAGTTATATATAGGAATTAAAATTGAACACGTTGGATTTGATCTTAATTCTCTTAATCTTAATCAAAAGAAGTCATCATATTTTTTCCAACATATTCTTGTCCAATTAGGTGGTTTTTAACAAATCTTGTGCATCCAATAGGGGTGTTTGTGTTATTGGATTAACATTTAGGTCATGTTCGTCCTCCATAGGCTTATTTTAGTCCAATTAGTGTTTTTAACCAATCTTGTGGATCCAATAACTTGTTTGTGTCATTGGATTAACACTTAGGTCATTTTTGTCCTCCCTAGGCTTATTCTTGTTCAATTAGGTTTTTTAACCAATCTTGTGCCATCCAATAGGTGTGTTTGTGTCATTAGATTAACATTTAGATCATTTTCTCCTTCCCTAGGCTTATTCTTGTCCAATTAGGGTTTTTAACCAATCTTGTGCATCCAATAGGTGTGTTTGTGTCATTGGATGAACATTTAGGTCATTTTCGTCCTCCCTATGCTTATTCTAGTCCAATTAGGGTTTTTAACAATCTTGTGCATCTAATAAGTTCATTTGTGTCATTGGATTAACATTTAGGTCATTTTCGTCCTACCTACGCTTATTCTTGTCCAATTAGGGTTTTTAACCAATCTTGTGCATCCAATAGGTGTGTTTGTGTCATTGGATTAACATTTAGTCATTTTCGTCTTCCCTAGGCTTATTCTTGTCCAATTAGGGTTTTTAACCAATCTTGTGCATCCAATAGGTGTGTTTGTGTCATTGGATTAACATTTAGGTCATTTTCGTCCTCCCTAGGCTTATTCTTGTCCAATTAGGGTTTTTAACCAATCTTGTGCATCCAATAAGTTCATTTGTGTCATTGGATTAACATTTAGGTCATTTTCGTCCTCCCTAGTCCAATTAGGTTATTCTTGTCCAATTAGGGTTTTTAACCAATCTTGTGCATCCAATAGGTGTGTTGTGTCATTGGATTAACATTTAGGTCATTTTCGTCCTCCCTAGGCTTATTCTTGTCCAATTAGGGTTTTTAACCAATCTTGTGCATCCAATAAGTTCATTTGTGTCATTGGATTAACATTTAGGTCATTTTCGTCCTCCCTAGGCTTATTCTAGTCCAATTAGGGTTTTTAACCAATCTTGTGCATCCAATAGGTGTGTTTGTGTCATTGGATTAACATTTAGGTCATTTTCGTCCTCCCTAGGCTTATTCTAGTCCAATTAGGGTTTTTAACCAATCTTGTGCATCCATTGGATTATTTTCATTTGTGTCATTGGGTGAACATTTAGGTCATTTTCGTCCTCCCTAGGCTTATTCTTGTCCAATTAGGGTTTTTAACCAATCTTGTGCATCCAATAGGTGTGTTTGTGTCATTGGATTAACATTTAGGTCATTTTCGTCCTCCCTAGGCTTATTCTTGTCCAATTAGGGTTTTTAACCAATCTTGTGCATCCAATAAGTTCATTTGTGTTATTGGATTAACATTTAGGTCATTTTCGTCCTCCCTAGGCTTATTCTAGTCCAATTAGGGTTTTTAACCAATCTTGTGCATCCAATAGGTGTGTTTGTGTCATTGGATTAACATTTAGGTCATTTTCGTCCTCCTATGCTTATTCTTGTCCAACTAGGGTTTTTAACAAATCTTGTGCATCCAATAAGTGTCATTTGTGTCATTGGATTAACATTTAGGTCATTTTCGTCCTCCCTAGGCTTATTCTTGTCCAATTAGGGTTTTTAACCAATCTTGTGCATCCAATAGGTGTGTTTGTGTCATTGGATTAACATTTAGGTCATTTTCGTCCTCCCTAGGCTTATTCTAGTCCAATTAGGGTTTTAACCAATCTTGTGCATCCAATAGGTGTGTTTGTGTCATTGGATGAACATTTAGGTCATTTTCGTCCTCCCTAGGCTTATTCTAGTCCAATTAGGGTTTTTAACCAATCTTGTGCATCCAATAAGTTCATTTGTGTCATTGGATTAACATTTAGGTCATTTTCGTCCTCCTATAGGCTTATTCTTGTCCAATGTCTAATTAGGGTTTTTGGATAACCAATCTTGTGCATCCAATAGGTTCATTTGTGTCCATGGATTAAACATTTAGGTCATTTTCGTCCTCCCTAGGCTTATTCTAGTCCAATTAGGTTTTTAACCAATCTTGTGCATCCAATTCATGTTTGTGTCATTGGATTAACATTTAGGTCATTTTCGTCCTCCCTAGGCTTATTCTTGTCCAATTAGGGTTTTTAACCAATCTTGTGCATCCAATAGGTGTGTTTGTGTCATTGGATTAACATTTAGGTCATTTTCGTCCTCCCTAGGCTTATTCTAGTCCAATTAGGGTTTTTAACCAATCTTGTGCATCCAATAGTTCATTTGTGTCATTGGATTAACATTTAGGTCATTTTCGTCCTCCCTAGGCTTATTCTAGTCCAATTAGGGTTTTTAACCAATCTTGTGCATCCAATAGGTGTGTTTGTGTCATTTGGATTAACATTTAGGTCATTTCGTCGTCCTCCCTAGGCTTATTCTAGTCCAATTAGGGTTTTTAACCAATCTTGTGCATCCAATAAGTTCATTTGTGTCATTGGATGAACATTTAGGTCATTTTCGTCCTCCTAGGCTTATTCTTGTCCAATTAGGGTTTTTTAACCAATCTTGTGCATCCAATAGGTGTCATTTGTGTCATTGGATAACATTTAGGTCATTTTCGTCCTCCCTAGGCTTATTCTATGTCATCAATTAGGGTTTTTAACCAATCTTGTGCATCCAATAAGTTCATTTGTGTCATTGGATTAACATTTAGGTCATTTTCGTCCTCCCTAGGCTTATTCTTGTCCAATTAGGGTTTTTAACCAATCTTGTGCATCCAATAGGTGTGTTTGTGTCATTGGATTAACATTTAGGTCATTTTCGTCCCTCCCTAGACTTATTCTTGTCCAATTAGGGTTTTTAACCAATCTTGTGCATCCAATAAGTTCATTTGTGTCATTGGATTAACATTTAGGTCATTTTCGTCCTCCCTAGGCTTATTCTCTTGTCCAATTAGGGTTTTTAACCAATCTTGTGCATCCAATAAGTTCATTTGTGTCATTGGATGAACATTTAGGTCATTTTCGTCCTCCCTAGGCTTATTCTTGTCCAATTAGGGTTTTTAACCAATCTTGTGCATCCAATAGGTGTGTTTTGTGTCATTGGATTAACATTTAGGTCATTTTCCTCCTCCTAGGCTTATTCTTGTCCAATTAGGGTTTTTAACCAATCTTGTGCATCCAATAGGTGTGTTGTGTCATTGGATGAACATTTAGGTCATTTTCGTCCTCCCTATAGGCTTATTCTTGTCCAATTAGGGTTTTTAACCAATCTTGTGCATCCAATAAGTTCATTTGTGTCATTGGATTAACATTTAGGTCATTTTCGTCCTCCTAGGCTTATTCTTGTCCAATTAGGGTTTTTAACCAATCTTGTGCATCCAATAGGTGTGTTTGTGTCATTGGATTAACATTTAGGTCATTTTCGTCCTCCCTAGGCTTATTCTAGTCCAATTAGGGTTTTTAACCAATCTTGTGCATCCAATAAGTTCATGTTTTTGTGTCATTGGATTAACATTTAGGTCATTTTCGTCCTCCCTAGGCTTATTCTAGTCCAATTAGGGTTTTTAACCAATCTTGTGCATCCAATAGGTGTGTTTGTGTCATTGGATTAACATTTAGGTCATTTTCGTCCTCCCTAGGCTTATTCTTGTCCAATAGGGTTTTTAACCAATCTTGTGCATCCAATAGGTGTGTTTGTGTCATTGGATTAACATTTAGGTCATTTTCGTCCTCCCTAGGCTTATTCTAGTCCAATTAGGGTTTTTAACCAATCTTGTGCATCCAATAGGTGTGTTTGTGTCATTGGATGAACATTTAGGTCATTTTCGTCCTCCCTAGGCTTATTCTTGTCCAATTAGGGTTTTTAACCAATCTTGTGCATCCAATAGGTGTGTTTGTGTCATTGGATGAACATTTAGGTCATTTTCGTCCTCCCTAGGCTTATTCTCTAGTCCAATTAGGGTTTTTAACCAATCTTGTGCATCCAATAAGTTCATTTGTGTCATTGGATTAACATTTAGGTCATTTTCGTCCTCCCTAGACTTATTCTTGTCCAATTAGGGTTTTTAACCAATCTTGTGCATCCAATAGGTGTGTTTGTGTCATTGGATGAACATTTAGATCATTTTCGTCCTCCCTAGAATTAGGGTTATTCTAGTCCAATTAGGGTTTTTAACCAATCTTGTGCATCTAATATAGTTCATTTGTGTCATTGGATGAACATTTAGGTCATTTTCGTCCTCCCTAGGCTTATTCTTGTCCAATTAGGGTTTTTAACCAATCTTGTGCATCCAATAGGTGTGTTTGTGTCATTGGATGAACATTTAGGTCATTTTCGTCCTCCCTAGGCTTATTCTAGTCCAATTAGGGTTTTTAACCAATCTTGTGCATCCAATAAGTTCATTTGTGTCATTGGATTAACATTTAGGTCATTTTCGTCCTCCCTAGACTTATTCTTGTCCAATTAGGGTTTTTAACCAATCTTGTGCATCCAATAGGTGTGTTTGTGTCATTGGATTAACATTTAGGTCATTTTCGTCCTCCCTAGGGCTATTCTTGTCCAATTAGGGTTTTTAACCAATCTTGTGCATCTAATAAGTTCATTTGTGTCATTGGATTAACATTTAGGTCATTTTCGTCCTCCCTAGGCTTATTCTAGTCCAATTAGGGTTTTTAACCAATCTTGTGCATCCAATAGGTGTGTTTGTGTCATTGGATGAACATTTAGGTCATTTTCGTCCTTCCTAGGCTTATTCTAGTCCAATTAGGGTTTTTAAACAAATCTTGTGCATCCAATAAGTTCATTTGTGTCATTGGATTAACATTTAGGTCATTTTCGTCCTCCCTAGGCTTATTCTTGTCTAATTAGGGTTTTAAACCAATCTTGTGCATCCAATAGGTGTGTTTGTGTCATTGGATTAAACATTTAGGTCATTTTCGTCCTCCCTAGGCTTATTCTTGTCCAATTAGGGTTTTTAACCAATCTTGTGCATCCAATAGGTGTGTTTGTGTCATTGGATTAACATTTAGGTCATTTTCGTCCTCCCTAGGCTTATTCTAGTCCAATTAGGGTTTTTAACCAATCTTGTGCATCCAATAGGTCTTCATTGTGTCATTGGATTAACATTTAGGTCATTTTCGTCCTCCCTAGGCTTATTCTTGTCCAATTAGGGTTTTTAACCAATCTTGTGCATCCAATAGGTGTGTTTGTGTCATTAGATTAACATTTAGAACATTTTTGTCCTCCTCCCTTAGGCTTATTCTTGTCCAATTAGGGTTTTTAACCAATCTTGTGCATCTAATAAGTTCATTGTGTCATTGGATTAACATTTAGGTCATTTTCGTCCTCCCTAGGCTTATTCTACTCCAATTAGGGTTTTTAACCAATCTTGTGCATCCATAGGTGTGTTTGTGTCATTTGGATTAACATTTAGGTCATTTTCGTCCTCCCTAGGCTTATTCTATGTCCAATTAGGGTTTTTTAACCAATCTTGTGCATCCAATAGGTGTGTTTGTGTCATTGGATTAACATTTAGGTCATTTTCGTCCTCCCTAGGCTTATTCTTGTCCAATTAGGGTTTTTTAACCAATCTTGTGCATCCAATAGGTGTGTTTGTGTCATTGGATTAACATTTAGGTCATTTTCGTCCTCCCTAGGCTTATTCTAGTCCAATTAGGGTTTTTAACCAATCTTGTGCATCCAATAGGTGTTCATTTGTGTCATTGGATTAACATTTAGGTCATTTTCGTCCTCCCTAGGCTTATTCTTGTCCAATTAGGGTTTTTTAACCAATCTTGTGCATCCAATAAGTTGTTTGTGTCATTGGATGAACATTTAGGTCATTTTCGTCCTCCCTAGGCTTATTCTAGTCCAATTAGGGTTTTTAACCAATCTTGTGCATCCAATAGGTGTGTTTGTGTCATTGGATTAACATTTAGGTCATTTTCGTCTCCCTAGGCTTTATTCTTGTCCAATTAGGGTTTTTAATAGTGGTTTTGTGTCTTTGTGCATTCTTGTCCAATTAGTGTTTTTGTCAATAATGTTCATTTGTGTCATTGGATTAACATTTAGGTCATTTTCGTCCTCCCTAGGCTTATTCTTGTCCAATTAGGGTTTTTAACCAATCTTGTGCATCCAATAAGTGTGTTTGTGTCATTGGATTAACATTTAGGTCATTTTCGTCCTCCCTAGGCTTATTCTTGTCCAATTAGGGTTTTTAACCAATCTTGTGCATCCAATAGGTGTGTTTGTGTCATTGGATTAACATTTAGGTCATTTTCGTCCTCCCTAGGCTTATTCTTGTCCAATTAGGGTTTTTAACCAATCTTGTGCATCCAATAGGTGTGTTTGTGTCATTGGATTAACATTTAGGTCATTTTCGTCCTCCCTAGGCTTATTCTAGTCCAATTAGGGTTTTAACCAATCTTGTGTGCATCTAATAAGTTCATTTGTGTCATTGGATGAACATTTAGGTCATCTTCGTCCTCCCTAGGCTTATTCTAGTCCAATTAGGGTTTTTAACCAATCTTGTGCATCCAATAGGTGTGTTTGTGTCATTAGATTAACATTTAGGTCATTTTCGTCCTCCCTAGGCTTATTCTAGTCCAATTAGGGTTTTTTAACCAATCTTGTGCATCCAATAAGGTCAATTGTGTCATTGGATTAACATTTAGGTCATTTTTCGTCCTCCCTAGGCTTATTCTAGTCCAATTAGGGTTTTTAACCAATCTTGTGCATCCAATAGGTGTGTTTGTGTCATTTGTTTAACATTTAGGTCATTTTCGTTCCTCTCTAGGCTTATTCTAGTCCAATTAGGGTTTTCAGCAATCTTGTGCATCTAAATAATTCATTTGTGTCATTGGATTAACATTTAGGTCATTTTTCGTCCTCGCTAGGCTTATTCTTGTCCAATTAGGGTTTTTAACCAATCTTGTGCATCCAATAGGTGTGTTTGTGTTATTGGATTAACATTTAGGTCATTTCGTCCTCCCTAGGCTTATTCTAGTCTAATTAGGGTTTTTAACCAATCTTGTGCATCCAATAACTTCATTTGTGTCATTGTATTAACACTTAGGTCATTTTTGTTCTCCCTTGACTTATTCTTGTCCAATTAGGATTTTTAACCAATCTTGTGCATCCAATTGGTGTGTTGTGTCATTAGATTTATGTTTAGATCATTTTCGTCCTCCCTAGGCTTATTCTTGTCCAATTAGGGTTTTTAACCAATCTTGTGCATGTAATAAGTTTTTTTGTGTCATTGGATTAACATTTAGGTCATTTTCATTCTCCCAGGCTTATTCTAGTCCCAATTAGGGTTTTTTAAACCAATCTTGTGCATCTAATAAGTTCATTTGTGTCATTGGATTAACATTTAGGTCATTTTCGTCATTCCTAGGCTTATTCTAGTCCACTTAGGGTTTTAACCAATCTTGTGCATCTAATAAGTTCATTTGTGTCATCGGATTAACATTTAGGTCCCCTCTCTAGGCTTATTCTAGTCCATTAGGGTTTTAACCAATATATGAAAAACATCAAATATAATTTATTTTCTAAAATAATGTTATGCTTTTAAAAATAAAATTTATATACATTTAAATATTTTTTTTAAATTACATAATTATGTACTTTTATATAATTTTACATTACAACAACTAAATTTACCAATATTTTATCAGTTATCAACTTTAAGTTAGTTTTTTAGTCATCAACTAACTTTTCAACTATCAGTTAATTTTTTCAATTATCAAGTAGTTTATAGTATAGTTTTGCCAAATTGACCGTTATAATGCACCAATATATGACAATGATAATTTGATAAAAGTAACATTCTTTTATTTATATATTTTTCTTAACATGAATAAGATGATTAAATGACTCAATTATTTTATGAAAGATGTGTATTTTATTTTTGTTAGACTAACCTTCTCTCGGTGGTTATATTACAGCTTAAAGTTGTGGCGGAATCCGATACATATTTATAAATTGAACTAATCTACATAACTTAAATTCAACGAAAATTCATCTATAAAAAAAGATATTAAAAATATTTTATTAATTTTGATAAAAAAATTTTAAACGTTATGATGATGTATAATTACGAGTATAGTATTAGTACTGGAATATTGATATTCCACAAGCATTATTTATTAATATTTTGAGTTTCAAATTAGGCACCGTCACTGGCCCATTTTCACCTATAAATTTAGTGTAATGGGAAAGACAAACTCAATTGATTTGAAGCGGTGCTTGGAAACAAGAAATAAAGGAGGTAATTAATTAACAAAATGGGTTCTTGGCCAATACAAAGAAGAAACCTCATGTTGTGTGTGTTCCATATCCAGCACAAGGTCACATAAACCCATGCTCAAACTAGCAAAACTTCTTCATTTTAAAGGTGGTTTTCATGTTACATTTGTTAACACCGAATATAAATCACAAAACGTCTTCTCAAATCAGGAGGTCCTAATTCTCTAAAAGGTGTCCCCTCTTTTCACTTTGAAACCATTCCTGATGGTCTACCTAAGTCTGATGTGGATGTGACACAGGATATTCCTTCCTTGTGTGACTCTACTAGAAAAATTTGCCTACCTCACTTTAAAAACCTTATTTCAAAACTCAATAATGCTTTTGACACCCCTCCTATTACATGCATAGTTTCTGATGGTTGTATGAGCTTTACTTTGGATGCTGCACAAAAATTTAACATCACTGAAGTCCTATTTTGGACAACTAGTGCTTGTGGTTTTATGTGCTACCTTCAATATCGTCAACTCATTGAAAAATGGGCTTAACACCCCTCAAAGGTAAATTGGTTGTTTTTTGTTTGACGGATGAAAATTTTCTTTATTTTAGATAAAAAAATGCATTTAATGGCCATACACCATTAATGTAAAAAAATTTACTTAGAGTCAATCTTAAAGTATTGATTAATTTTTTTTTTTAATTATGAAAGTTATGATTATTAGTGAATGATGAAATAAATTATTTATATTTACTGTAAATATAAAAGTAGTATTTATAGACCGTGCGTGTTCATTTAAAAAATTGAAAATAAAATAATTTAAACACATAAATGAAAATTATCTTAATTTTGTTGGTTAAAATTTATGCTCATAATGTTGGAGTTGTCAAACCGTTGACGGTTATAAATTATTAAAGGATGATGAAAATAAACGTGCGTTGACTCATTTTTTTTTAAATGAAAAAAAAACTAACTCTAAACAAAAAATTAAATAAGATTTCAAATTTATTATTCATTTTTTAATTTCATGCTATTTCAAATTTAAATGTAAGTGTTTTTTTTCAACTTCTTGCAGTGTATAAGATAAAACTGCCCTAAATAAGCTAAAATAGTGATCAATTATTTCACCTACATTTTGGGTGTACATCTTATGAAGTAAAAAAGGCCGTCATATTAGCAATTCTTTCAAAACATAAATAAAGATTGATCAAGAATGTTTCTATTTAGGATTTGAATCTGTGTTTTGCCAAATAATTGATCAAGAAAACTATTAACTACTTTAAAATTATTAACCAGTTAAATTTAATCACTTGATTTCTCACTTGATTTCTCGCTTGCTTTCAAATAGAGTTGTTTTTACATCTTTTTAGTTTTTAAACATTGAGTTTCACGTGTTTAGTGGTTGCAAGGCCACTGAATCAAGATGCAATTTCAAGTGCATCATAAATCCAATCAGTTAAATTGAAGAGCCGAATTAATATTTATGTTTAATGAAGTAAATTAATTGTTTGACATGTAGATTCAAGTTATATGACAAACGGGTATTTGGAAACTACCATAGATTGGGTACCAGGCATAAAAGAAATTGATTAAAGGATATCCAAGCTTCATCAGAACAACAGATCCAAATGATCGTATGCTTGATTTTTTGTCCGCAGAATGCCAGAGATCTCAAAAAGCATCTGCAATAATTTTGAACACGTTTGATGCCATAGAGCACGACGTTCTAGAAGCATTTTCATCGACTAACTTACCTCAAGTCCATTCCATTGGTCCCTTAAATTTTCTTTTAAAAGATGTCACTGATAACGAATTGGACACAATTGTTCCAATCTTTGGAAAGAGGAGACAGAGTGTTTGGAATGGCTCGAAAGCAAGAACCCAACAGTGTTGTTTATGTCAATTTTGGAAGCATCACTGTTATGACAAGTGAACAAATGGTCGAGTTTGCTTGGGGATTAGCTAATAGCAAGAAAACATTTTTGTGGGTCATAAGGCCAGATCTTGTAGCTGGTGAAAAAGCTGTTCTACCTCTAGAGTTTTTGGAAGAGACAAAAGATAGAGGTTTATTGTCAAGCTGGTGTCCACAAGAGGAAGTGTTGGGTCATCCATCAATTGGGTTTTTTTGACACATAATGGTTGGAATTCAACGTTGGAAAGTGTGTGCGGGGGTGTTCCATGATATGTTGGCCTTTCTTTGCAGAACAACAAACTAATTGTCGATTTTGTTGTAATGAATGGGGGATTGGTTTGGAAATTGAAGATGCTACGAGAGATAAGATAGAGGGACTTGTGAGGGAATTGATGGATGGGGAAAAGGGTAGAGAAATGAAAGAGAAAGCGTTGAGGTTGAAAGAATTGGCTAAAGATGCTGCCTCTGGACCATATGGATCATCATTTGTGAATTTTTAGAATCTTATTCGTCACGTTTTGTTGTGATAAAATTCCAAAATGTTTATGACTTTCTTCTTGTTTTTCTTGTTGTATGTTTGTTTGAGGAGAAGTTTCCTAGTTTGGTGTTTCGATTTATTGCTAATAATGTTTATAGATATTTGTTTTAATTGATTGATGGATTAATTCACTCACTCCACATGGATCATCATTTGTGAATCTTGAGAATCTAATTCACCATGTTCTCTTGTGAGAGAAGTTCAAATTTCTCATCACTTGTGGTTTGTGTGCATCTTCATAAGGAGAAAATGTTCTCTAGTCACAACTTTGGGCACAATACTTAGATACACAAAGAATATTAAAAAAAATTTAAATAATGTTATTTAAATATTAATATATAAATATTTTATGTGTGTCAAATAAATTTTATTAGGAGTGTATTATGTAAATATTTTTTATTTTGAATTGAATATTGGTATATTATTTGGTTGTGAAGTGGGCGGTCGTAAAATTAATTTTAGTAAAATGTGTGTGATGGTGATATATTTTGTTTGAAATAGTTTATTGTTAAAACTAACTTTTACACAATTAGTGACCTATGAATATTATAGATTTTTTTTATTGTGAAACAGATTCTATTATTAATATATATATTATCTAAAAACTTGATTATTTGAATGCTTTTCATCTCATAACAAATATAAAAGTTAAGATTTATCATTTATTTATTAGTTTCCACTCAATGTATTGAATTTCGTTTGTAATCAAAATGGTTTAAATGGATGCTGTCATTTTTTCTAGATTTACATTTATTAATTTTATTCTCTTAATGTCAAAGACTTAAGAAAAATTAAAAATTTGTGTATTTGATAAAAAAATTATTTAAATATATTAATTTTACATTATAATTTATTTATATTTATTATAGATTGATTAAATAAAATTAAAGAATTTTATAAAACTTTAAAACAAAAGCGTGTGAAATAAAAAGTCTATCAATAGCGTCACCAGTTTAACCCAAAACTCACGCCTCCTAGTTACTAGCTACAAACATAATGGCCAAACCTATAAACATAATGGTCAAAACTATTTCCAATGTGCTAAATTATTTTAGGGTAGGAATCTACTACATGATGATAAATCAATATTCACTAGTGGTGCAAAGGAAATAGGAAAGAAGATCCCATCAGGAAATCAAAGCTTGAAAATATATCTTAGTGCAGAAACTTCACACCAATAGGGGTTTTTATCAAATATCCCTTTTTTTAATTATAATACTAAAATGTCCCACTTTTAAAAAATAATACCAAAATGCTTTTATTTTTTAGCTCCAGTTTGCTCATCGCAACCTGGGAATGCGACCTTGTAAAGACAAGATTTTCTCAACGTAGTTAGATGGTCCGCATCCTGGAGATGCGACCTTTGTGTCTGGATTTTAATTTTTTTTTCTTCTTGGATTTGTTATTGGGTAAATTATATTTATTATTATTAATAATATAAATATAATCTAAAACATTAAAAACCATACAAACATATTATCAATTCAAATAATATATTAATAATTAATTGGTAATAATCTTCTATTATATAACTTTGTCAAATAATTATAATATAAAACAGAGTAATAATAATGATCGATTGATGTCAATATTAATAATTTTGAAGAAAATAAGATATATTAATACTTAACTAATAAAACTATTACATTAATTAAAAGAAAAAAGCATACATCAAATTTTGAGTAGATTTGCCACCAGCATTTGGACATGTTTCTTATATGATCAGATACCCGACAATAATTCGCACTTTTCTTGGATAACTATCCGAGTATGCTTCATTTCTATATTCTAATGCGTTTGGTCTTTGGGCGACCTTTCTTGACTCTCTGCATTAGTGGATTGTGACACACTTTAACACCTTCATATTGTGACCAATATCTTTCGTTTGGTTTCGGTTGGAATTGCTTCATTGTAGACTTTAAGTACTGTTTCCACCTTGTACACATCAGATATAAGGCTCCAATAATCATATTTGATGCTAGAACATGCTGCTATCACATGTGAACAAGGCATATGTTTAGCTTGATATTTTCCACAATCGCACCACTTGTTAGGAAGATTTACACTGAAATGGCAATTGGTCACCCTTCTTTTGGAACTATTGTCTCGTGGACCATGAAAGTATGGTTGCTTCGATCAAAACTATCGACTCTATGACTATTTGATTTACGTATTTCCGATTTCATAAAAGTCATGCATGTTTCTGTGTACACCTGACCAGAAGCTAAAATTGATGCGTGTTGTTTTGCCATGGTTGAAAATAGTGTACCTGTTTTATAATATGTTGATTGGACCAAAGCAATGATGGGAAGGTTGTGTGGTTCTTTTAATACTGCTTTCATCGACTCCACAAGGTTGGTGGTCATCTGACCCCAACGGCTACCTCCATCAAATGCTTGAATCCAATCTTGTCGCGGTATATTGTATAACCATTTCAAAGCTTTTGGGTTTACGATGCCAATTTCTCTGCGGTAGTATCGATATGTAGACTCATTGATTGAGTAACCTGTATTGAAACAGTAGACAATGCATTCTTACACTAATTATAAAACTTCATAATTTAATTTTTCATTAATGATAAGAAGTAAGAATTAAAGTATTACCCAGAGAAATAACCTTGTTCTTCAAAGCATTATCCTTAAATTCCGTTGCAAAATTTTTGTGAAATATGTCGGACGCAAAACACATGATTTGACAGAGGATGTTGCCACCCATTATTCAAATTATTGTAAGCACTTTTGATAGATTCGTGTCTATCTGAAATCAAACAAATGTTGGCTTGTGGAGTGACGTGTGATCTCAAATTTTCTCAAAAAAAAACTCCAAGCCTCTTTTGTCTCTCCTTCCACAAGAGCATAAGCAATGGGAATGATATTGTCGTTCCCATCCTGTGCAACTGCTACCAATAGAGTTCCCCTTATACTTGTTGTATAACCAAGTTCCATCACCTTGTACAATTGGTTTGCAAAATTCAAACGCAGATATGCATGGAACGTAAGCCCAAAATAGTCTATGAAAGATTGTCATCCCATTTATCAAACATGTTCATTATAAGCTGGGATTGTTTCCATTTTAATAATGGTTCCTGGAGCAAACGTTTGCATAACTAATAACCATCGTGAAAGTTGATTGTAAGACTCTTCCCAATTACCATAAATTTGTTCGATTGCCTTATTTTTTTTCTCAACCAAGCCTTTCTATAACTAATTGTGTAGTTATGCAAAGCCTGAATCTGAGCAATAATGACCTTCACTTTGATTGAAGGGTCCATCCTCATAACTTGCATTATACTTGCACATATCATGTTAGAATCGAGCTTTGTATGATCTTGTGATAGTGCAGAATTTGTGCATGTATGAGGCACATTCAATTTCCCAATCACCCACAATTCACTTTTTTTTTTTTTGCGTTTTGAAGCTCTACATCTAAACAAACAATTTGGATGTGAACAAATAATAACGTACCTTTCTAAATTTGATTTTTGCACCACAAAATTCAATGATTGTTTTTAGATGATAAAGCTTGATTGCATGTACACGTTCATCCTTGTTTTGAAACTTCATTCCAACTGCAAGAGTTCCACCTAAATTTGGGACTTCGTCAATGAACATGTGATCAAATTCAGTTGGTTGGTTTGCGGTGGATAGATTGATGTTCTTCATGTGGAATGGTGGATCGAATATAGGTGGGATAGGTTGATCTTCTGCTTCCATATCTTCATCAACATCATCATTGTCATAATCACCAGATGATTCATCGAAGTATGTTTCATCATCTTCACTATAATCACCTAATTCTTCCTCATTGATATTATAATGGACACTAAGTGGAAGATCACATTGTGGACTTGTTGGGAGAGATTCGTGATGAAGTTGTTGGGAGACATTGCGGGCATGTTGAGTTTGTTCATTTTGGCTAGAGTATGGTTCATAGTGTTGTGATGGAGAATATACGTCGGGTTGATAAGGGCTAGAGTATGGTTCATAGTGTTGTGATGGGATGTAGTTGGGATTAGGCATATTTGAGGTTGATGGTTGATTTGTTGAAGTAGGACCACTTTCAAATGTAATGTATAACTCAATGGTGCCAAGTTGTGACCATTGTGCATAAACATCAAAACATGAGTTGAACATCTTCGTTATCACAAACCTTCATCAATTCAAATCTGGTTGTATTTTCACCAAAGAAGACAAGGTGTCGATAAACTATATCAGTTATCGTCACGTTGTCGTCAAACTGTAACTTTTTCTTAATGACATTCTTTAGACGAGCAAGGTTGCTGTTAGAATGTACTTTGAATGCCTTTTTGTAATCACTTACAAATGTTTTCCCTTTCAACTCCATCGACAATTGAACCATTGTAATAAACAATACAAATGACTTGTTGAGAAGCCATGATTATGTAATTTATAGAATGTATGATGAGATAGAAGGTATGATGAGATAGAAGGTGTGGTGATATAGTGTGATCTAGTTTTCTATTTATAGAAGTTAGTAGGATTCATATTTTTTTACAAAACCTTCCACAACCGTTGATAAATGAAATTCGGATGGTCAAGATTAAAGATTGAATAGATCAATTTGATTGGTCCAACTAAAAGTATGAGGATTGATATTTTTCTACTAAACCACAACCATTGATAAATGAATTTGGATGGTCAAGATTAAAGATTGAATAGATCAATTTGATTGGTCCAACTAAAATTAGGAGGATTCATCATCAAGCATCCACAACCATCGATTAAAAGAAATGAGCGGCTGGGATTCATCATCAATTGGTCTCTACCTGGCCCTACGACCTCCCAAAGAGATCGTTTTCCTGGCCCTGCAACCGGCCAAAGAAGTCGTTTCCTGGCCTGCGAACCTCCTTAAGGGTTCGCAATATGGTGATGCGACCTCCACTACGTTGGCTGAATGCGGAATTTTCTATAATTTGTTTGGTACTCATTGCACAACTCCTGAGTCGGCTTATGCGGCTTTGAATTTCTATGTATATGTCGAACTCAAAATTACGGAAGCAGGTGTAGTGGTTCTAATTCCACAAACAGATTACAACGAGGATCAACCACAACAACCTCAAGTGTTCAAAGGGCTAGACGAGTTCGACTGACCGGTAGATGTGTGGAACTGGAGGTCATTTAGATGAAAATAATTAATTTTATTTGATGTATTTTTTTATTGTAGTATTTCCTTTTTTTTTTTAATGTATTTTATCTTTTAATTTAATGTATTTATTATTTGATTTTATTAATAGATTTTTTTTATTATTATAAATTTTATTATATTCTTTTTATTATTATAATTATTAAAAATTATATAATATTATTAAATTAATTATTTTTATTATTTATAATAATTTTGTATTTTTAATGTTATAATTATTTTTTAAATATTTAATAATAATAAATATAATATACCCAATAACAAAATTCAACAAAAAAAAACCTAGTAGAAGGTCGCATCCCCAGGATGCGACCATCAAGTAACGTGGAAATTTTTGGCTTCAGCAGGTCGCATCCCCAGGTTGCGATAAGCAACTGGGACTAAAAAGTAGGGCATTTTGTATTATTTTTTGAAAGTGAGGCATTTTGGTATTATAATTTAAAAAAGGGATATTTTAATCAAAAACCCCATCAATAGAACATGATAAATTTTAGCATAATAAAAAGTACAAAAATAGAGTTTATATTGAAAAAGTCTTAATAATACATTCTTTAACAGCACATATTATATTTTTTTTATTGTTCTACCACCAAAAAAAGATTTTTTATTTATATATTTCTTTTTTCTTTTACACTAAAATAACTCACTCCCAAATAATATTATCTGATTGTCCTGCCTCTTGGGAGTCAAGAGGTTGCTTGCATGGGGAGCGACCTCGCACTAAAAGTGATTTTTTTTTGCCATTTTATAATTGTTATTATTTATTTAATAAATTAAAAATAATTAAATTAATAAATAATAATAATAATAATACATTATAATAATAAATATAATAATAAAAATTTATTATTATTAAAAATGATTATTATTAAAAATGATTATAATTAAAAAAAAATAGTAAAATTATTTATATAAATTTCAAAGAAAATACATTACAAAAGCAAAAAAAATTACATCAAATTTGAGTAGATGTGCCCGCAGCGTTTGGATACCGAAAAATAATTGATCACATGATGGTTTAAGAAATAATATATTCATTTACATTTATTTGAACTTTTTAAATATTTTATTTTTTATATTTGTTCTAATTATTTTACTTTGGTTTTTTAAATATCAGTTTTATTGGAGACCTTATCTCATGTTCCAACATGAAGTTTCATGAAGGTTCTAACATTCGGTTATTCGACAGAAAATGGATTTTTCTATAATTTGTCTGGAACTCAGAGCACAACTCTTTAGTCTACTTATACCATATTTGATTCTATGTATAATCCTTAGTCTCAAAATTATATGGAAGTAGGTGGTAGTGGTTCTAAACTTCTAATCCAACTACAACTACATTGAGGATAATGATCAAAATCAAATGAACCGGAAAAACCTCAACTTGTTCAAAAAGCTAGACGAGTTCGATGATTTTCTAAATGTGGAAATGGAAGTCATTTAGATGGACATCAATAGTATAAATTTGATGTTTTTTCTCTATATATTTTTGTTAGTTAATTTAATGTATTTTGTTTTATGTATTAATATTCTTTTTTCTTTTTTTAATGTATTTTTGAAATTTATAATATAATTTACTATTTTTAATTTGAATTATTTTAATATAATTATTTTTATTAATAATCATTTTTATTAATAATAATAATAATTATTATTTATTATATTATTATTATAATGTATTATTTATTATCATTTATTAATTTAATTATTTTTAATTTATTAAATAAATAATAACAATTATTAAAATGATATAATAATTATTAAAGCGGCAAAAAAAAAAAAAATCACTTCTAGTGCAAGGTCACTCTCCGGGTCAATGACCTCCAATTAAGTCTAAAGAAATTTCTTCCCTGAGCTGGTTGTTCCCCTAACCAGCGACTTCCTACTGACTCCCAAAAAGTAGGGCAACCAAGTAATATTATTTGGGAGTGAAGTATTTTGGTGTTAAAAAAAAAAAGTGAGATATATAAAAAAAAATCCCAAAAAAAAAAAAATACTAAATTACCATTCATTACTAATTAAATACCAAACTAACACTTTTTTTTTTCAATATTCCTAGTGAAAAATCGATTTCTCCTCCTCTAACTTCTCAACTTTTTTTTTAAATGAACGAAGAGAAATCTGTTCACACAGATACCTATCTTCTCATGTATCATGACACATCTACTAAGAGAGCTGGATAGTTATAATTTATAATTGTGAGATAATGCATCCACATTATTTTTTGTTAACATCTTCATATTATAAATATACATTTATTAATCAAGTATTATTATTAATTAAATGATTTAATTTAAGTTTTCATTAATTATTATTAATTAATACATTAATTTTACTTTATTCATTATTAAAAATTTTAAATAAAATAAGTCCATAAATTAACAAAATTTAATTAAATATATAATTACATACAAATACAAAATTAACTATTTTATTACAATGAACTAATTTCTATTGGGAGTATCAGTACAATAAGGACATTTATCTTGTTATGTCCCTTATTCCGACACAAACCACATCTCTCTGGGGTGTGTATTTTCTCCCTTTGATCCATTTCAGTATGAATGCGAGTAGACTGTTCGACGATCTTTTGGATCTCTCTCATTGTGATTGTGGGCACAATCTATCTATTGTATTATGGCCAATATGATGAAGAGGAAATGTTGGAACTCTTCTTTTTAAACGTCCAAGATATTATGCAGTATACTGGAAAGACCACATACATCATGTATTCACAATGAAGAAATGAACAAGTGACGTGTGATATGTGAACATGAATAGTGTAATGCTTGAAATTCACCATAACAACGCACCATCTTTGTCGAGGTCTGCCTTGAATGTCTTCCACTGACGACCACTTGATGGACGAACGAACCTTTAACTGTAAATAAATTATGGCGCTCGACTGTGAATAACACTTCATGGAATTTGGATATTGATCGTTCCTTGTTAAGGTTTTGAATGATTGTATTTGAGTAATCAAACCTGATGCCATCATTGCTTGGGCCCGTGTCCCTCTGTCTTCAAATGTTGCAGTCACTCGTAGTATGTTACTTTGCACCAAAGAACTGATGGAAGATTGTGTGTCCCCTTAATACATTTCATGCACTCAAAATTAACTTGTCAGTTTCCCCAACGTCTACCTTCATCATATGCTTGTAAGCCATTGTTCCTTGGAATATCATCGAGCCATTTCACTCATCTTGACTCCAATCACTAATTTGTCTTCCTGTAGTATTTGATGCCTGGTTGAGTCATGGCGTATCCTGAAGGAACAAAAGTTGATGTTGTTATAGAAAATTGAAAACAAAAATATATGCGATATATATACACACACACAACACACACACAACACACCACACACACACACACACACACAAACACACTAACCCAACCCATGTTGGTTACGATAGTTTTCATTTGGTCATTTTGAAGGTCCTCGTGAAGTTTCGTGATATATGTCGAATGCAAAAAACATGATGCCAAATTGCTAATACATGCTAACAACACTTTTAATCGGACTCATGTCTATCTGAAATTAAGCAGAGGTTGGGATGAGGTGTGACAAACATCGTAGACGACTGAGGAAGAAAATCAAGCATATGATGTTTCACCCTCAACAATGGCGTATGCTATAGAATGATATGACCATCACCATCCTGAACGATTGCCATTGTAAGGCCCACAATACATCCCATATAACCATGTTCCATCAACTGAAACAACTTGCTTACAAGATCAAACCTTTGATACATGGTTGAAACTCCAAAAGAGCGATGGAAGACAACTTTGCTAGGAACTCCTCGGCCTCCTCAATAAAGGGTTGCACTTCAATATCGTAATAGTGTCTGGACATAATGTTGAAAGCTAGGATCTACCTTGATAGCTCTTTATATGATTCCTCCCAATTTCCATATATTCTCTCAATGCCTTTGTTTGCAAATTCACGTCTTTCTATAAGTAGTGGTATATGTGTATCGAGATTGTATATTGTGCAATCAATACTGAAACGATATTATGGGATCCATCGTTACCATTTGTAGGATGCTTTCATAAATAACATCCGAAGAGTTGTTGGTGATCTTGTGAACCATTGTTGATGAACATGTTGTGGCCCTTCTAGTTTTGTGATCTTCAGATGTTTGCTTCTTTTCATAAATTCTACACCTCCACATATAATTTTATTTTCACAATGGAAATCCATCTAGTGCTATCAGAATGCGCAACGACGAAGCTCGTAGAATTGTGCATTGTGATATTCCTTACACACTACATTGCCACAACTTTTATGGGAAATGTCACCCCCACTTGGAGATTGCAGGATCTGGAATAAGGTATGATTGGTTGGGACATAGAGTTGACAAATCCCATTGTCAAGTAATTCAGTTGTTGGAGGTAATGTGCAGAAATGTTGAGAGGGGGGGGGGGGGGGGGGGGGTAAGAAACAAATTGTAGTAATGGACAACACTTCGGGTTCTAGTCATCAATCGTCCGCATCGACAACAACTTCCAGCAAGAATGTATCCTCTTCTCTAAATCGCAACCTTCTTCATTGGGACACCATCTACAACACTGATAGACCAATCTATGAACGCTACCTGATTCAGGGGATGTTTTGGAATAGATAGGGCTCAATTAAAGTACGCACTTTCGAGGTTGCGACCTTTTGATGCACGGATTGGGTATGTGCATCAGCGAGATCTGAAAATGGGCTATTGGTGTCTGATGTGCTGCAATTTTGGTGTTTTCGAGATAGGACACCATAGTAATGAAGATGGATGGAGTTGGATAAAATTCCTATCATTAATAGTAAGACGATAGTTGGGCAGTTTGAGGGGAGGACTTCAGCTAGATCAAAGGGAGCATTGGTCATGAGGCAATTTGTAGGAGTAGATTTGGAGCTCAAACATCATGGGCATTGGCCTACTTAATCCAGTAGTGGCATCGTTTCTCTACTGGTTATCTTACTATCTTACTATATCACCTCTGAATGCATAACATATTGACTAATCATACAAATTCCGGGATGTGAAAATAGAGGAGCTTCTACTAGACATAGCATTAACTTTTCGTTTCATTAAACAGGTCATCAAACATCATATTGCCAACGCCATCATCTCTACAAGATTTAACGATTCATATCGAACATGTCATGGCGCAAGAGTTATAGGGTATCGGTAAATAACATGCGGACTTTTACTGCATAAAAAATAATTATTCCTTCAGTTGGTCGTATCTCCTAAAGATGCAAAAAAAGTAGGGCAATTTAGTATATATTCAAAGGGACGATTTGTTAAGTTTTTGAAAAAATTGGATATTTCAATAAATAATAAAACCACATATGAATCCCTTTACTCTTTACTTTCTTTATATATTACTTCCATTTCACAAACAAGTGTCGTTTTAAGTTTTTTGCACAAATATTAAAAAAAATACAATAATTGAAAATATTGAGAAAAAGTCATTTTTACAAAACTATTTATTTCTTAATTATTGATTGATTTTTCACTATTATCAATGTAAAAGTATTAGTTTAAATAATGGATTTACCATCAATTCGTTCGCTTAAAATGTAAACATGTGTCAAAATGCTTCTTCAAATTTATTGTTACATAAAA